>CATKHM010001232.1:0-10614 GCA_949751825.1 Blepharisma undulans | reverse complement strand
TACTAGAGACAATTGATGAAGAAGAGTATGGAGACCAAGAAGGAAATGGGAATGTAAGCACATCAGTCTACTCTGCAGCATCAACACCAGCAACCAAAGATGCAACTAGTCCATCTGAAGAATCAAAAGAATACTCAAAAAGTACTCAAAACTCCATGGATATTGACGAGAATTGAAATGTCAATCCTAAAGCAAATATAGACTTATGAGAAGCAGTTGAAAGAAATGACATCATCAGGATCAAAGAGTTGCTTGACAAATCTCGATATGGTGAAATGGTAGCCCAGCCAAATGCCAGAGGTTTAAACGATTGGACTTCTCTTCATCTTGCTTCCTCTTACGGCTTCTTAGAAGCCTCAGAAATTTTAATTTCTATCGGAAACAAAACCAATATAGATGCCCTCACAAGTATGAATCGTACCCCTTTACATTTAGCAGCTCTTCATGGCCACCTTGGCGTTGTAAAATTATTAGTCCAAAAAGGAGCAAATATAAACGCCAAAGACAGTGACAACAGCACTCCTATTCACTATGCTGCTATACATGGAGATATAGAAATCGTTTCTTGGCTGCTTAAATCAGACCCAGACATCACTATTGTTGACTATTTAGATAGAACAGCTGCAGATGTATCTCCCAGTATTGAAATTTATTCAGAATTTTCAACTTATTGCAAAAAGCTTGGGATCCCAATTCCCAGCTCACAATATACAAGAACTCCTTTCTATAGTGTTCTTTTGCATAACTCAAGAGATGATCAAATCAATAGAATGCTTGCAAAATGCACAAAAAAGCCAGGGGCAAGAGATTTGAATATTTTTAATGAGAGGCCAAAACTACTTGTGAGACCTGAAAAGAAAAAAATTTCTATGACACCACCGAAACTTGTGTTGCCGCCTTCAAAAGTGGGGCCTCATGATTTCCGTGGACTTATGCAGCTAGGCAAAGGGAGTTTTGGAGAAGTCTATTTAGTTGAGAAAAAAGACACACAAGAGTTATTTGCATTAAAAGTCCTCAGGAAAGAAAAAGTATTTGGGAGCAATCTTGTGAGATATGCGTTTACAGAGAGAAATATTTTGCTTAAACTAAATCATCCCTTCATTGTTAAGCTGAATTATTCATTCCAAACACCAGAAAAACTGGTGCTGGTAATGGATTTTTGCCCAGGAGGAGATTTAGGGATGTATTTGAATAGAGAAAAGAAATTCAATGAGGATAAAGCGAAATTTTATATTGCAGAAATCTTATTGGCACTTGAAGAGCTCCATAAGCATGAAATTCTTTTCAGGGATCTGAAGCCTGGAAATGTTGTGCTTGATAAAGATGGGCATGCAAGACTGACTGATTTCGGACTTTCAAAAGAAGGAGTGTCTGATGGGCAGCTTAATAAATCATTTTGTGGGTCAGTGGCTTATTTAGCCCCAGAAATGCTCAGAAGAGCTGGACATACACGCTCAGTCGATTGATATTTATTAGGAGTTCTTCTTTATGAAATGCTTACAGGTTCTCCTCCTTATTATTCTCACAACCGTGAAGAGCTATTCAACAACATCCAAAGAGGAAAACTAAGACTCCCTAAAACCATGTCAGAAAACTCAAAATTACTTATAAAGCAGCTCCTGAACCGTGACCCAAGCAAAAGATTAGGAGCATCCAAGCGAGACGCTGACGAAATAAAAGAGCACCCTTTCTTTGAAGGCTTAGACTGGGCTGCTTTACTTGAAAGATCCATCCCAGCTCCTCCAATTCACCAATCAAAAAGAATGTATAGAGATATCACCACAGAAAGAATGTTTGGCAAACTAGAAGAAGATGAAACACCCGCACAAAGACTTGACGGCTGGTCCTTTATGACTCCTAGTTAATTAACATCTGCTTATACACAACTTTTTATTTAGATTTTTGATAAAATTATAGTTGATTTAATTATGGAAAACAAAGGATATAGTGCCAATCTTCTGGAGCTAGATATAAGCGACGACAAGCCAGCAGAGTCTTTGAATGAAGACGCAGAACAAGAAAGAATCCACGATTTCGAAGACTATCTAAAATACAGTAGCAAGGCTCCAATTGATAAAAATTACAAATTATGGGAAATTAATTACTATAAGCCCTTTTTTGATGTGGATACGGAACTTGTTCTTGACCGAATAAAGAAGGCACTGCTGCCTTTTAATGCGCCTTCATTCTTTGATGAGAAATCTCCTGATTTATATGGGCCTGTATGAATTGCAGCAACTTTGATATTTTTGCTTTGTGCTTTTGGGTATATAGAAACATATTTTGAGACTGGCAAAGTAGGATATCACATTTCGTATATACTTACGGGCTGCTTTACTGTTTATGGTATTTCGGCAGCAATTCCGCTAGCAATTTATTGTTTTTTTAAGTATTCTGGGACTATAGTTCCTTATCTGAATGTTTTGTCGATTTATGGATATTCATCAATTGGGCATTGTGCTGGACTTTTACTATGCTTGTATGGAGCATTGTGGTGAAGAATATTCGCTACTATTTTATCGTCGCTGTGGTGTCTTGGATCATTTTATATTCATTTGATGAAAGAAATTTCGATAGAAAATAACAATAGATATATAGTAGCAGGAATTTACCTAACAGGAGAAAGCATTTTAATATTAGTTACTAACATAGTATTCTTTTCATAATTTATATTGGGTATTTATAACCAAACTCCCAAGTTATAATTTTAATAATTTGCAGAGATTATAATATATTATAGGACTAAAAGTATTGTTTATGTGGAAAGTTCGAAAAAGTAAAAGAAATTCTTAATTAATGTCAAAGATTCCCATAAATCTATTTATTTATCAATAATTTAAGTTTGATATCAATTGAGTAGAAATATTTTGTAATAGCAATATTATTTCTGATTATATAAAAAAAGCTTATATAAGATTGACGTTAAATTAATTTAGCATATTTATATTTAATATAAAGTTTTAAGGCATATGGATTGGTTAATATGGTAGGTCTAGATTATCTATAAACATAACAGACTTTTAACAGCTTACTCAGATTTTAAGCTTATTTAGAAATCATTTGCTGAAATTTCATAATTAAGCATTAAATATTCTTAATGAATGCAGCTTCTCCCAGGAGCAAAATAGCCAAACTAAAATTGCTTGTTCAAAGTCCCAAAAATCAAACCCTTAACCTCAGTGTTTTAACATTATCAAGCCGCAGGGCAAAGCAACAAAAATCATTTGATCTCCCAAGCTCCAACACTAAAAGAATAAACAAGACGTTAATACATGATGCCCATAAGAAAAACTCTTCTTTGTTTTCACCAAAAAGAGAACTAATTCTTCCCCTACTAATTGATACCACAGCCAATCCAAATAATACTTCACTTCAAAGCACTAAAAAATTAAATTTTAGTAAAAGAAGGGTTTCACTTCCAAACTCTGACTGCCTTGATATTGAAATGCCAGCGATTGATAAACTGACTCCTAATATCAAATCTAGGTCTCCCTGCACTGACCCTTTGCAAATTTTTGAAAATCTTGACCTTCCAATTACAGCTGCGACAGCACTTCAGTTATTTTCAGCGAATCTGAGTCTGTATGAGCAAGGAGAAATTTTGGAATATAAATCAATTTGATTTCTTGGGCTAGGTGTCAGAAAACTCAAGTCAGTTTTGAATGCTCCCAATAATGGGATGGATGATGAAAGAGGTGACTATAAATTGACTATTGGGGATCATATTGCATATAGATATGAAATCAAAGATATCCTTGGTAAAGGCAGTTTCGGACAAGTCTGCAAATGTTTTGATCATAAACTCCAAGAATACATCGCTGTAAAAATTATTAGAAATAAACGAAGATTTCATAGACAAGCTGTAGTTGAAGTAAGAGTGCTCGAACACATAAAAGAGCACGATCCAGAAGGTTTTTCCAACGCCATCCACTTAAAAGACCACTTTATTTTCCGAAAACACCTATGCATTTCTTTTGAGCTTCTCAGCATAAATCTCTATGAATTGATGAAATCTAATTTATTCCAAGGATTTTCTCCAAGCCTCATAAGAAGATTTGCCTTGCAGCTTCTATATTGTTTAAAATTTACTTATGACCACAAAATCGTTCACTGTGATTTAAAGCCAGAAAATATTCTTTTAAAGCAAAGCGATAAATCAGGCATTAAAGTCATTGATTTTGGCTCTGCTTGTTTTGAAGATGAAAAAATATATACTTATATACAAAGCCGATTTTACAGAGCTCCAGAAATTATTTTGGGGATTGAATATACCATGGCTATTGATATGTGGTCATTTGGATGTGTTCTTGCAGAGCTTTTTCTTGGGTATCCACTTTTTCCTGGGGAAAGCGAAGCTGAACAGCTTTTGTGTATTATGGAAATAAGAGGATTGCCGCCTGCAAAGTTATTGGAAATTTCGACAAGGAAAAGCTTGTTTTTTGATAATGATGATAGGCCGAAAATAAAACCAAATAGCAAAGGAAGGGTAAGATATCCAGCAACTAAAAATTTAGTTGAAAAAATGAGGTGCAATGATAATCAGTTTGTGGATTTAATTGACAGTAAGATTTATGTAGAATGCTTAATTTGGGATCCTGAGGAAAGAATAAAGCCGGCAGAAGCGCTGGAGCATCCATGGATCATTGAAAGCATGAAAGCTTTCGCAAGCCAGAGGAGAAGAAATAGAAGTAAAGTAGATTGGGCTTCTCAATAAATTATAATAAATTTTTTAATATTTAAATAAATAACGAAAAATATGCAATTTATTTGATAAATTAAAAAAGTATCAAAATTAAAAAAATAATTCAAAAATTATATTATTAAAAATCCGAGCCAATAATAATTGATGTACGATATCAAGGCAACTCCTCTTGATACCAATGATACATAGACTAATTTTTATTATAGCAAAGCAGATGGAAATTTAATTCATTCCATGTTTATGAGCTCAGATTAATATACCATTTTTATCTGATGCACAGCTTACAAGATTCATCCATAGAGTGCATCGCATCTTTTCTAAACCGACAGGAAAGGTTTAATTTGGCTATTTGTTCAAAAAGCCTCAATAGCTTTATGAAAGCCACTTTAACTCCTGAATACGATAAAAATATCAAATACTCTAGCTTGAGAAAAAATTTTCTTCGAGCTATCCAATACAACAACAAGAAAAAAGCCAGACTAACCACCATTCACAAAGACAACAAAGATTTTCTCGTGGTAAAGCAGCAAATCTACAATTTCCCAAAAGAACTATTTTCTGTTCACTACACCTTTGATTCTTTGGATCCCATCAACGGTACAAAAACCTTCACAAACGATTTCAACGATGAAATTTCTATAGCAAATACTTTAATCTACAACGAAGAAGGCAAAGAAATTAACCCAATATCATGGCTTTCATCATCTGATGAATTTAATGCTATAGACTTCACAGACAAAAATGCTCTCTTAAAACGGCAGCAAGATATCTTACAAAAAATCAAAAATAATGAGCATAGCCACGAGCTGAAAATTGACGATAATTCTTTGAGATTCTTAAGAAATCAAGGAAATATTGTAATAATTTTGTGCCTAGGTGGGTCATTTTCTATTGCAAATTTTGATGAAAATGGAAAATGCACTTTCCATAAATCTGATAAAAAATACGTGGTAAGAGGAAAACAAGGACAAAGACAAAGCACTGCTGACAAAACAAAAGGAGGGATAAGATCAATAGGTTCACAAATAAGAAGAGCAAATGAACAAAAACACAAAGAAAATATTTGTGAAATAATTGAAGAAAATGCACAAATTTTGGATGACGCAAATGCAATTTTCTTTTTTGCACCTGGGGTAAATAGAAATATATTTTTATCAGAAGAAGGAGTTTTGCAGAGGTGACAACATAAAATTAAATCTGTTGGCTCATCAATTCAAAGAGCAAAATTTGAAGAAGCCAAGAGAATTTTTGAAGAAATGACCACAATCACATTCCTTTTTAATATGTAAATATTTCTTTAAAAAAACAATTAATTAAAATATGAGGAAAAATACATATTTACAACTAATACCTGGGCTGGAACTCCAAAGTAGGGCTGTCATCTTCAGCAGGCTCGCATTCATATTTTGAATAAGTTGGAATCAGCAAAGATTTAATATATTCTTTTTCTTCTGCATCAGTATTCTCAGAAACCTCTGTTTTTACCCTTTGTTTATGCCGCTTATTTTTTTCGGTACTCTTTTTATTTTCATTCCCGGATATTGCTTTTAGTTTAGATAATATACAGGAATTTTTTGTAGAATTTTCTTCTGATAAAACAATTTTTCTTATTTTTTCCTCTCTTTTTGGAGATTCGTTATTGCAGCTTTTTGTCCTAAATGCTGGACTTTCGTTTATAGCAATGGGTTTATAGTGAATTCAAGAAATCCCACCTTTATTGTATTCTTCTGAATTTCTTTTATTTTCATAAATCAATTTACATTTATTTTTTGCTAAAACACTTATTGATTTTGTGCTTCTTTTGCTTTTCTTAATTTCAGGGAATTCATTCATATCTGAAGTTGGCTTTAATAAAAACAAACTTGGAGATTTCGACTCTCTTTTAGTTTTTTTAAGCAGATCTCGAAGTTTTTGCCTATGAGATACCAAGTTTATAAAGGATTTTGCTTGCAAAATTATTTCGCCATAGTCTTTTAGGCCTTTTTCTTTGCTGCTATTCTTTTCAGATCGTGAGCATGTACTTGGCGTTCTGCATGAAGTAGGAGGTAATAATCTGTTTTGTTGATATAGGCTGTTAGGCTTAAAGGAAAATGCTTGAAAAGCCTTGCTCATTTGAAAATAATTAGTTTGGTAATTTATAAAATGTTGAAATTTTTTCGAACATTAAAATCAACTGTCAAAATTATTTTAATCTTATTCTCGATTTATAAAACAAATATATTTTATACTTGATGCCTTTAGATATCTCTAAAGCTTCTTGTTCTACTATAGCATTTCTTACAGAGTTTCTCAAACTTCTTTCGCATTTCTTCATCTTTTTCAAGCTTTCTATCAACTGTTTTTGTTTGAATCAAAATCAAGTCTTTTCTTTTATTTAAAATTTCCAATTTTTCTTGCATCGCACGAATGCATTGCTCTTTTTCTTCGCATTTTTCTTTTAGCCCCAAATAATCATTTTCTCTGTCAATTTTATCTTTTTCCAAGCTTTCCACAGACTCTTTTAATTTCAGCCCTTCTTGGACTTCTTTTTCC
This sequence comes from Blepharisma undulans, assembly GCA_949751825.1. Lineage (NCBI taxonomy): Eukaryota > Ciliophora > Heterotrichea > Heterotrichida > Blepharismidae > Blepharisma > Blepharisma undulans. The sequence continues at coordinate 3,380 of CATKHM010001232.1, read as the reverse complement.
AGCTGTTCATGCAGTCTCGTTTTCTTTTGAATATGAATTCTTTCAAGTCCATCTCTTTCGATTTCCAATTTTTTAATCAACAATTTTTTCTCTTTTCTGTCTTTATTTATATCAAAATAATAAATTTTTGCGTTCTGCAGCTCATTATCCATTCTTACAGCTTCATCTGTAAAACTTTTTGTATGAAGCTTTACTGCTTCTTCCGTTTCTTTTAAATCACAAATTTGGCAAATTCTTTGAGGTTTACTTGAAGAGGGACTCAGAAGCTTTTTAAAGGAGTGATCAGAGCATGCGTAATTTTGACAGACTTTGCAGGTATAGTTTCGTCTTCGTAAACTGACTCCTTTGTGGCAGATAATGCATTTTTTGTGTTTTATGTTTAATGTTTCTGAGTCTGGGCGAGATTGAGAGCTGCTGAGTTGGGAGTCAGAAAGATCCTTTGATAAGGAGTTTGATGACTGATGTCGTGAAAATTCTGGCAAAAAAGGATTGTTGTAAGTATCACAACTTGTGGAGTCTGTTTGGACAGAGACTTTAAAGATATTTTCTTGTGGTGATTCTTCGAAAGATGTTTTAGAAATCATATAATTAGCAATTTAGTTATTGATTACTTTTTCATTTATTCTCTGATTTTGGGGAGAATTTATTTATAGTCAGTTGATATTAGCACTGGCAATTTTTGAATAGAATAATATATAATTTTCGAAATACTTATATAACCTTAAAATCAACATAATTATCTTATAATAATTTCTAATTTTATTTTTGTTATTTTGTATACATATTTTCTTCATATTTATTTGCTCATATATATCAAGTTATCAATTATTTTATTATTAAATAAGATTGATTGCTTATTTCAAAATAAATAATTTATGAATAACAATTCATTATTATTTTTAAATCTACTCGGATGGAGGCATGTTTTCTTTATCTGTCTGCCTCATAAAATCTCTAATATAGTCTGTATAAAACGAATCCAAATGGAAAGTTTGCCTATTAGCTATTCTAATATCATGAATTCTCGATAAAGATTTCAAATACTCAATAAGTTTATACAGCTCTCTGTCTGTCATGTCGTCATGCCAAGAAATAATCGGCACACCATTATCCAGTTGATAAGCAAAACTATAAGCAGCATTGTCTACAATGACAATGTCTTTGATTTGCCTATTGGCAAGAATTCTCAAGTCTTTTATATAAACTCCATCAATAAATAAGCAGTTTTCTCTATACAGTCTGTGGTGGATAAGCACTCCAGTCGGGTCAAGATAATCTAAAACTCTATCAGCGTAACATTTGTGAGAAGCTGTAAATATAATGACCTCATAATCTTTATTAGCAGCCATAAGCACTTCTTTTGCATATGGTCTTATATTTATCCCAGCAATAATTGTTTCTCCAGTAGGAAAATCTATACTGATAGGTACATGAGCATTATTTACGTCTTCGACACAATGCACAAGTGTTTCATCTAAATCAAAAACGACTGTTTTTTTGTGCTCATAGCCTCTTCTTTTGGGTAAATTTACGATTTTGCTTATCAGTTCTTCGTTGGTTGGCTGTCTTAAATTTTTTATAAATTTCATAGACTGAAAAGTTTGAAATAGGTGTTCTTTGTAAGGAGTATCATTGGTTTTGTTTTGCTGTTGGACTTGTGTGACTATGCTCTTTACGGTGCATTCGTTTGTGTTTGCCTTTTTTGGGGTTTGGTAAGAGTTAACACTCTTTTCTTGCATTGGCTCTTTTCTGGTGGTGTTAAGACTATAAGAACTGGCTGCTCTAGGGGTAAGGATTTTCTGATGTGAATTTTGCTTAGATGAATTTTGTGCTTTAGGTGTTCCAGTGGCAAAAATCCTGCTATGACTGTGCGTCGAAAAAACATACCGAGAAGGCGATTTTATTTTACTATTGATATCGATTTGGCTTTGAGATGGATTTGAAAACGAAAAAACTGAGCTTGCAGCATTGCTTGGACTTCCCAAAGCATTGCTTTTTCCAAGATTGACAGCATGAGGAGAGTTCTTACCAAGAGCTATAAAATTCTCTAGGTCGCTTGATTTTTCTTCATTTGTGTTGATCGATAATTTCTTTATGATTTTTCCTGAGCTGGCTCTGCTCAATTGTTTTCCTCCTTGATTATTCACTTGGCTTGACATTTCAAATATCTAACAGAAAATGTCCCCGCTATGAAAAGTTAACAGATGAATATTTAAATGGCTTTTATTCTAAACTAAGATATTAGATAGCTGGATTGGCATTCATGGGTCTATTGATAGGTGAATTAGGGTGATCTCTTAATAGATTTGCTAAAGTTTGGTCTTGGGCTTTATAAAATGTGTACATAAGTCTTACTTCGTTTTCGCCAATCATTAGAGGCTCATCACATATCTTTGGATCTAAATAAAAGAAAAGGGGCATGTCAACCTGTTCTTTAGGGTTAAGCATCTGCTCGTCAAAGCAAAAGCATTGAATTTTGTTAAAATACTGGACTGCTTCATCTGGCTGGACCACGTAAGCTGAAATTCCAATAATAGGGTTTGGGCTATCATTGTACGCTCTGTAAAATGCAAGGACTGTTTCGCCTGCGTTTACTTCTACTGTATCTTGAAGAGGAAAGAAGCTCCACCCTAATTCAGGTTCGCTGCTCCCTTGGAAAATAATTTTAAATTTCCTATGAATTTTTTTGGGATCATGGATTTTCCCATAGTCGAAATCTTTTCTCTTGAGACCTAGACCAGTGTAGCCAGTTTTTTCACAAAATGTTTTGTACCATAAGGGCATCAGATAGGTCATTCCAAATGTGAAGCAAAAAAATCCCATTGAATAGTATCAGCCTGCTTTTTTGTTTGAGAAATTCAGCTTCATTGTATTTTTATATAATTATTAGATTTTAATTTGGCAAATCGGTAGAAATTATGCAAAAGCATTATGAAAGTGAAAAAATCCTTATGCTGATGTCAATATTGGCATTAAAGATGATTTTTATTGATTTAATAATTTTCTTATATATTTCAGTAACTAGCCCTCTGATTAATATGAAAGAGTAGCTCATTTAGATCTGTATCATTTTTATTAAAATTTTTTGTTTCCAGCAGCTATTTTAAAATTTAAATAAGTCATTTCTATGATCTTTATATTAATATCAACTGCTGTTTTTCAGTATTTTTTAGCATAAATATAATTAAAAAACAAATCAGGCTTTTATTTTCCTATTTTGGCACCTGCAACCAATTTCAACAGAAATTTCGATAAAATCCTATATTTTTATTTATGTCTTATTTGATGAGAAAAAATATAAGAAAATTAACTTTATTATATAAAGCAGGATTATATATACAAAAATCAAATAATCCATTTTAAGAAAATTTTTAGTTTCT
>CATKHM010001231.1:0-10618 GCA_949751825.1 Blepharisma undulans | reverse complement strand
CTGAGGTAGCACCGACTCTTTGGGATGCTAGCATTCTTGTTTTGAGAAACCTGTGGATTCTCCCCACAGGAAACTGAAGACCTGCTTTAATTGACCTTGAAGTTGGAGCTCTCTTATGTTTTCCACCGGTTTTTCCTCCTTTACCACCTTTTCCTTTGCCTGATGTCATTTGAGTTTTATAAAGTTAGATAAATATTCGCGCCATTATATCAAAATTTTATCCTTCTGCTGTATTTTGATTGGGTAATCTAATTGATAATTTTTAGTTTATATATTTAATTTTAAAGAGAATAACTAGTTTATAAAACATTGATACAACTTTTCGAATTGTGTTTAATAAAATAAATCTATAAACCATTATTATCTTTTATAAATAAATGTTCTTTTGATTTCGAACATAAATTAATTTTTACAGAATTATATTATAAATTGTGCTAATTTTAATCTAAAATTAATTAATTTATGTTTTCTGGCTGCTATCTTATTTATTCATTATTCTACTTCTTAAAATGATTAAAATTAAAATTGTAAGAGTTTGTATTTTATGGATTAAAATCAGATTTTATAGGGTTGCGAGATTCCGCAAAGTATTTTGATATTCAAATAATAAAACGAAAATAAATGTAAGCATATATATTAAAAGCTTGAAAATGAAAATTCTATTTTCTTTATATCACTCAAACAGATGAATCACTCAATCTATATAAATTAAATAAAGTTTTAACAATTTTTTATAGAGAAATTATTAAAGCAATTATTTAATCTTAGTCTTGCTTTAAATGTGAGAGAGCTCTATACTTTGGCAAAGTCTATAATATGCATGCCTCTTTCGTTAATTTTAATTTCTAAAAAAATAAATTTAATTATAAAAATGATAAATAATATTTACACTGATGACGTAAACTGAAATCATTGATATCGGTATATAAGAAATCATAGAAATAAGAGCAAAATTGTCGGTAAATTAAAATATCTTAATAAAATAATGGGTATATGTGGCTCAAACCTTAAGAAAAAGAAAACACTTCCAGAGAAGCAAACCGTAGACATAAAAACTTCAAACACATCTGAAGAAAAAGAAATTTTTATACAAAAATGTATGCTTTTCAAAGAAAAAGCACAGTTAGCACCTAAATTACACTTAAGCGATAGTGCATTAATCAAACGTAGGCCAAAGTTCCAAGAAGTGAACTTCGATAGCCAAAGGTTCATAGATACTGTAAATAGCCCTACAGTGGCGATTGTAACTAATTAAGCAATAATAATCACACATTTTGTAATCTCTGGCTTAATCTTTCAACAATCTCTTCTTTTTATGAATAGTTATTTAGGAGTATTAAATCAGATTAAGATATAATTATATTGTTTATGCAATTTCTGCATATAAGAACCATTTAAATTTTAAGTTTTAGGAGAGTGCTGCTAAAAGTACAAATAGAACTATTCCAGAATTGAAATTTGGAATAATAATTTTTTTAAAAATAGAAATCAATGTTCCTAGATTTGCTTAGGAATGACTAAATATCTAATCAAGATGCAAAATTTTGTGAGTGTTTGATTATTGATAAATATTTTATAAATTACTGACTTTTTGATATTCATATTTTAATACTAAATATAATGTCTAAGATAAAGAATTAAAAATATAAAAAATTTTCATTCAATTTATCTAAATATTTCATATAAAAGTTTCAACATTATAGATGATAAATTTACTAATTAATTTTTAATTGCGCTCAATCAAGTTTATATTTCATTTTAATAATTTATAGCTGATTGCATTAAAGTTTTCTTTATTTCAGTTCAGATAAGCGCGTTACCTGATTTCTTGAATTAAATAAGCAAAAAAATCCAAATAAACCCAGTTCAAATTATATTATTACTCTATATTTTTATTTAGCATTCCCTGAATAATATTGTTATTATACCTCTAAATTTAAGTCATTACTTAACTTATTCATTTCCTTCTTTGATGTCTTGTCCTCTAGCTTTCTTCGCCTGCTCTCTTTCCTTCTTTTCTAGCTCTTTTTCTCTTTCTTTTGCCTTCTTTTCCTTTTTCTCCCTCTTCTCTTGATACTCCTTTGCTTTCCTTTCATTTTTACTGATTTCAGGCGCTACTTCTTTGTTCCCCTTTGATTTAACCCTTCTAATTCTCGCAGTCTTTGATTTTGCTTCAAGCCCAGTGTCTTCCTCTTCTTTCAAATTTTCAGCCATCTCAGTTTTAATTAATTTTTCCAGCTGACTTTCTCCTTTCTTTTTCTTTGGCCTTGCAGGTGAAATATCAAAGGTTTTTGATTCAGTTTCCACAATTTCTTCTCTTTCATCGTCAATTTCTGGCCTTGGTGGCGGATTGGGTATATACCTATCAAAATACTCATCACTATGATCGACATATCTTGTTTCAATAGGATACCACATATTGGCGCTTTGATATTTATCTTTGTCAAGCAATGTTTTCCTGTATTGCCTGCTACCTTTTATATAGGGAACTTGCCAATCAGGATTTTCAAGCTTTTTCTGCAGATAAGTCCTGAGTGTTTCTCCAAACTGTGACCTAAGCAGTTTGGGGTCAGTTTTCAAAATATAATTGTCTAAACCTCCCATAAACTTAATTTTCTTTCATGCGGTACTTGAAATGTTGATTGTTAGATGTCTTTTGAGAATATTGCTCCATAAAGATTTGTCGAAAACATTTGGCTTGACCAATCGCTTGGTTTTTTCGTGTGAAAATGAATAAGTGAAGCCATTTCTAACATCTTTGGCGTGCCATAAGCCTAGTTGTGACCTTTTAGATGAGAATGTCCTGAATACACAAGCTAGCATTATTAAAATATGGAATTAGACTTAAGGTTTATACGCCTGAGCCAAATACGACGTTTCTTCTTGCGATGCTAGGACCATGCTCCAGGTATTCTTCTCTGGTGTGGACAACTCGAGAAAATTCAGGGGACGCTGCAAACATACTAGCACCATACCAGACTGCAAATCGTTGAGTTTTATATGCATTGATTTTGCATTCTATTGGTTTCGGGGTATTTCCTGAGCTTGCAGCGTACCTGGCTAATCTATCATTAACTCTTTGCTGCATTGATCTCTGCAGTCTATGATGGAAGTTCTTGAATAGTGTTGTTCCGCCAGATAAGACGACATTTGAGTATAAGTCACGTCTCAGATCAATAGGACACCCTTGAATTGTGGAATCCAAGCACTCGTCTAATGGCTTATCCCAGTCTCTTGTGAATTTTCCAGGTGAAAAGAAAACTTCAGGCCCCAAGAACATCTCAGGACCCACCTTTGCATTGATTTGAGCACCTGTAGTTCTTCCTATCCCTTCATAATTCTTCCATTCTGCCTTATCGTTGAATCTCAGCAGCTCTTTATCCATATCTTTGCACACATAGCAATTCTTTTCCTTAATTACCCTTGCAGCATCCATGAGATCTTCAGTCGCAATCGGTTCTCTTCTGTCTTTCAGAGCTTTAGCAATATATTTCGTTATATCTTTTCCAGCGATTGGAATGTGCTTGATACAAGAAGAAATCACATATCCATGGGCCACAGGAATGATATGAGTGACTCCATCTCCAGAATCAATTACTGTTCCTGTCAGATTTTGCTTTTCTTTATATAAGTTGGAACCAAATAATGCCAAAACTGCTTGCACACCAATATACAGGCCTTTCACATCAAAGGTCTCGAACATGATTTCTGCCATTTGTTCTCTGTTCTCAGGTGGGTTCATTGGAGGCTCAGTAAGCATGAAGACATGCTCTTGAGGCTCAACGCTCATAAGAGAGTAAATTGTTCGCTCCCAAAACCTCTCCATGTCGTCCCAGTTATTGATTTGACCTTCTTTTATAGGAAATGAGAGATTGTGGGTTTTTTGGTTCAGATATGCTTCTTCACCTATAAAAAAGTCTAAGTCTTCACCTTGTAAACGTGAGACAGGAACTCCTAGAGATTCACGACTTGAGATTGCTGTAGGGATTATATAGTTAGGATCAGTGTTGCCTGCAAACCCTAGCTTTGAATATCCTGACCCGTTGTCAAATATTACCACAGGCATGCTCGACATTTTATAGTTTATATTTTCGACATGATATATTAATATAGATGCCTTATGAGTTTGAAAATAAAAGTAGTATTTTAAACAGTTTTGTTAGATTATTTGATTTAGGCATGATAATTGCTCTGATTGCACTTAATTAGCATAGATCAGCATATGAAATTTAAGCCCAAATGGATAACTTAATATAAATGCTTCATTGGCGTTGAATTTTAGATAACAATAAAATAAGCAAGACTAGTAATGTGAACTTTAAAGTTAAATTCAAATATTAAAATATTTGAAAATGAACTTACATTTTCAAATTTATCGTGAAAATACTTGCTAATTTGTATTAATTCTATTAATAAATAAAACTGAATTTTATTTAGATCATAAAATGAAAGGAATGGAGATATACAAACATGAATCCTCTGATCAAGATGAAGAAGACATGGATATCTCTGAAGAAGGATGGATTCAATGGTTTTGCTCTCTGGAAGGTCATGAATTTTTTTGTGAAGTCGACGAAGATTTTATTCAAGATAATTTTAATCTCTATGGTCTCAAAGAGAAATTCGCACAATATGATGAAGCTATTGAAACTATTTTAAGCACTGAAATCCCAACAGAAGATGATTTAGAAAATGATGGGTATTTAGAATTATACCAAACATCTGCTGATTTATACGGACTTATTCATGCTCGATTTATAGTGACTCCACGAGGGTTTTCCATTATGAAAGAAAAATTTATTGCCGGCCGATTTGGCACTTGCCCACGAGTAATGTGCGAGCGGCAGCATGTTTTGCCAGTTGGCCTATCCGAAGTTCTCAGAACAACTCGAGTCAAAATTTTTTGTCCAAAATGTAAGGATGTATATTTTCCAAAAAACAAGTACGCAGATGTTGACGGTGCTTACTTCGGCTGTTCTTTTCCTCATTTATTTTTGCTCACATATCCAGATTTAAACCCAGTAAAAGCTACCCCTGAATACATACCTAGGATCTATGGGTTTAAAATATTTAAAAGAAAAGGATCAAAATATAGTAAGTTTAATGTAAGTTTTTAACATAATGTCAAATAAAAATACAGGTAGGGCTAGATCTGCTCAGCCGCAGAAAAAATACAACCCTGAAGTTTTCGCACTTTCTAACCTGATTCAACTAGCCTCAGACCGTTTAGCTATGAATAAATCCAAAAGTTATGCTACAAAATTGAAAGAAAGGCAAACATCAAGAAAAAGCACATCAAGAGATTACGAGCATACTGAAAGGAATCCAATGGACGAGCTGGAAACACCAAAAAACAGAGTTGCGCCTCAACCGCTTCCTATGCATCCTTTGAGTAAAGAAAATGATCATCCTGGGAATATCCCATTACAATACAAACATGAAAACGAAAGTGACAGAAGTGTTGGAATCCATGATAAAATCAGCACTATCGTTGCTTCAGATTTAAGTTTTGAAAAGAAATCGACCAGTGTAGATAGAGATAATTTATTATCTATTGTAAGAGATACAGAGCCAAAAGCAGAATTCAGAACGCCTGGCAGCAATTATCCATCAATTGGCTCAAAGAGCTCAAGTCCTGAGCGAGGAGGGTAATTTTTATTTAGACCAAGAGATGTACAGTATTTAGTAAACTTGGAAAAAAGAATAACTGAACAAAGGATTAAATACAAAAAACTTGAGAAAAAATACAAAGAATTACTAGCCAAGCATTCGAGATCTGAAGAGTTTTATGACAACACTATTCAAAAATTAACAGCAGAACTGAATGAGTTGAAAGAAAAAGAAGGGGAGGATAATAAAGAGCTAACGACACAAAAGGTAGATGAAAACCCAATTTTTAAAATTTTGCAAGAAATAGAAGATATTAAAAAGAGACTTACAAAAGTCGAACAAAATAAAAGCCAAAACCAAGAAAGCTTGCTGTAGAATTTAAAAATATTAATTATAAAAAATATTTAAATTATGCAAAAGATTCATAGTTAAGACTAAAATCAGTAGGGCTAAAGTTGCTGGTTTGACGATTTTTGCGTCTTTTTAAGTACAGCTCATATAAATTTATTTGTTTTTTGGAATTACACATATTTTCAAGTTGCCGGCTGCTAAAAGATCCTTGCAAAAAAGCTGGAAGTTGAGATTCTGAATTTTTTTCTCTTGGCATAAGTTTTTTCATATCAAGTGTATGAACGTTTTTTTCTACTATTGAAAAATTAACATTATATGCGCTTGGAAGCCTTTCTTTCTGCACCGGCTCTTTTCTTTTCAGCATTTTATCAAAATCCACATTTCTTGCAATTTTGGGCATAATAATTTCTTTATTTGGAAAATATTCAGGCACACAGTCTTGAGTTTTATACAATATATTGTCTCTGGAACTATACTTGGATATATTTGGCACTTTATTTCTTTTAAATTTACTACAAATTTCTGGGCTTAAATTAGCAGAAACAAATCTTTCCTCACTTGGACTTTCACTATTGACAAATGGCTTTCTCTGAGTTTGCTTTGCAAAAGGAATGACTCCTTTAGGATTCCATTCAGGCTCTCTATAGTTAAACCTAGATAAATCATTTTCTGTTTCTATCAGATTTTTTTTATTTGCATTTTTAAATGAAGGGACTGCTACACTTTTTTCTACTTGTGAGTAATTTATGTCATAATATTCTTGTGCAGAGCCAGCATTATTCTCTGCTCTTATATTACCTTTAAAAACTCGCTCTTTCTTGCAGGGGACTTAAAAGAAGATGTTGGAGAAATCTTTACTTTTGGAATGGCTTCTTTATTTTTTAGTTCCTCAATATTGAATTACCTGCATTTTTAGTTCTTCAAGCTCTTCTTTAAGCAGTTTTTCTATAGCTGTAGGTGGAAGCGGCTTTGGCTCTTCTTCTTTTATCATAAATGATGGAGTGCTGTGAGTGCAGGATTTTGAGTTGCCTGAGAGGAGTGATTCTTTTTCTGCCAAAATTTTGTACTTGCTTGAAAATGCTCTTCCAGGTCTCGAAAAATAAACGTAAGACATAATTATATTTTATTCGCTATTAACAGATAAAAATAAATAGTCTAATTTTAAAAATTATTACAATAAAATTGGACTGCAATATTCAAAATATTTAAAAACTGCATAAATTTCTATGTAATATTCAATAACTGAATGCCTCAAACAATACAAATTTTATTAAGTTATAATAGTCATTTCCTCTTACGAGTTTCACTTTCATCGATCTTTAAAAATGATTCGACTTCTTTGCTATGCTTATCCTCTAACATCCTAATGTAATCTTCCAGCTCTTTCATGCTCCTTTCTTTGTCCTTTACCTCTTGCTTCAGTTGTTGCATTTCAGCAAAAGGTCCTATTTCTCTTATAAATTTAAGCTCCTCATGATGCAGGTTTTTTATTTCTTCTATTTCTTTCCCTACTAGTTCACATTCCTTTTTCATTACCTTGATCAAGTTATCATTGCTTTCATAAAAATTTTTCTGTTTTCTAACAAACTCTTCATATGTTTTTTTGGAGATTTCGTTTTGATTTTTCATTTCATTTAGCCTGATTTCTTCTAACTTCAAATTTTCTTTTGAATTGTTGACAATTGAACTATAATGCTTATTCAGCTCTTGAGTAGTGTGTTGATCTTTGTTTTCAAGAGCAACAATCTTTTGCTTCAGATTTACAATTTCGATTCTCATATCTTCTCGCTGCTTATCCCATCTTTCTCTCAGTTGGACTAATCCTTTTTTATTGGTTTCGAACTTGTTCTTCAAGTCTTGGATTTCTTTGGTTTGAAGCTCAGTCAAGGACTTTGCTTCAATTAGTCCAACATGTGCATGAAGCTGTTTGTTTAATTCATGAAGTGTTTTTTGCCTGAGTTCCCAAGCATGAGTTTGCTCGCTTATCATTTTCAATCTTGCTTTTGAGCTTCCTTCAGTTTTAGCTTGTAAATCTTGGATTTCGAGATATTGGCTATCAATAACATCTTGCAATTGCTTCATTTCAGCTTCATACGTTTCAGCTAGTTTTTGTCTTGCTTCAACTAAGCTTTGGTTTTCTTCTTGCAATCTGGAATTTTCCAATTGTAATGTTGCAATTTGATCGTCTAAAGAAAAGCTTTGCTTTTCTGAAAGAATCTTTTCTAAGTGCTGGACTGAGCGGACATAAGCAAGGATCAATTTTTTTGCGTGACCTTTTTCACTTAATGCCTTTTGAAGATCAATCCTCAGCGTGCTTATCTCGCTTTCATATTTTTTGCCTTCATACACAGACATCTTATGCCTGAGCTCTGTTAAGTCATTATGCAACTTATAAATTTCTTCATCTCTTTCAGATTGCTCCTTTGAGTAAGCTTCATTTACAGTCACAGTGTTTTGGTTTAATTTTTCTAATTCAGTATGAATTCCTGCTAGCTGATTTTTGATTTCGGTTAAATTTTCAATTGATTGTGTATTTTCAATGACAAACAGCCCTGACTCTCTTAACTGATCAATTATGCGGTCTTTTTCTTCAAGTGTTTCATATACTCCGTCAAGTTCTTTTCTGATCCTATTGTAACTATTTTGATCTGCTTGAATATATCTCTCATTTAGTTGTTTCAACTGAGAAATTAATGAGTCTCTTTCCTCAAGCCAATTTACTTTTTCTTTATAATGCATTTCTTCTTGTTCTTCAAAGTTTTTTTTTAGCTTGGTGGTTGATGTTGTGAGATTTTCTATTTGATTTTGAAATTCAACTTCTCTGGCATGACTCAGTTCATTTAAATGTGAACTCGTGTTTCGGAGCCTTTCTATTTCTTCAGTCAAAGCAGCTTCCCTTTGGCAAGACATGCTAATCAATCTTTTCATGTTCCTTTCCAACTTTTCATTCTCTGCTTTTAGTTCAGAGTTTCCCTTTATTGAAATTCCTATACTTCCTTGTGGATTCCATGCCAAATTATCTTGAAATTTTTTTAGTTCTCTATCTTTATCGATAATGATTTTTTTTGCCTCCTCAAACTTATTTTCGAGCTCAATGAGCCGTTTACTTAAAACGGTTTGAGACTTTTCTTCAGTATTGAGATATGAGCTGCTCCTTTCTAAAGTACTTAATAGTTTCGCTTCTGACAGCTCACGCTTTAGGCTTGTTATTTCTTCGCAGTATTTCTTTTCTCTTTCATCACTGATTTTTTCTAAATTTTTCAATTCCTCTAAAAACTGGAGATGAGACAAATCGTTTCCTGGGTATTTTTTATATTTCTCCATTTCTTCTCCCAAGGCGATGTTTCTTTGCTGCAAACTGTGAACTTGTGACAGCAGAGATTCGATTTGGCTTTCAAGAGTTTTCCTTTCCTGAGCAAAAGTCACTTGATTTTGGTTTGCTAAAGTTTGCGTTTTTTCTAGCATCGTTAAAAGAAGTTGCTTTTCGATGTCTTGAGATTGAGTTTGAGTTTGGAAAGCTTGAGGGGAAAAAGTAGAAGATGATTGATTATTATCTGGAGTTAGTGACAAGCTTTGTGTAGTTCTTTGTTTTTGCTCTTTTGCTGCCGAAAGTCTGCGCAAAATTAAGTCTCTTAAGTTGACTTTATCTTGATTGTCGACATCATCTAAAGGTAAAGGATGGATTCCAAATTCCATTGTATGATGAAATTCTTTAATATCAATAAATATTTAAATTTATGTATAAATGTATATAGCCATTCAGACTAATAAAATAAAGCAGAGTAATAATTCCTAATATATAAGATAGTGTTGTACTTATATGCATATATAGCGTTATTTATTAATCCTTGATTAATGAAAAAACACTAAATATTTAAAATTTTTAAATTATTTCAAAATAATGATGGTTATTTATTAATTTATGCAATAACTCTTGCTATTTCTTCTGCACAAGTTGGGCATTTATGCACAAAGTAATGACTTTTATACATCCAAGCAGGAACACAGAAGCACATCAACGATTCAATTTTTTCAAAAAACCCTCTGCCTTTAATTCTCTCATATTCCACAATAGTCACAGTTTCCTTGGAACAATTTCTGCAATACCCAATGGTTGGATATTCTGAGAACTCTGGGATATTCAAAACACTTGATTTCACCTCATTTTCATATTCAAAATCTATCCTTTCTGAGAAGAATTCAGGAACTTCATCATTGTTTTCCTGATTGGTTTGAGTGCATAAAGTTCCTGCACATGTAGTTGGAATGCTTTTAGATTCTTCTTTAGGCAGATTTCCTATATAAATTGCACAGTCATCAAATTTCTTTTTAAAATTCTCATGGGAATTGTCTTGGGTTTTTGATTCAGCAAATGAGCTTTGAGCTGTGGTAAAAGTCCCAATACTTCCTTTATCTCTTTTTTCTATTCGGTGGTCATTTACTTCCAAACTGTCCACTAGTATATCTGGGTCTTGGCTTCCAGTGAAAACTATAGAATCTACAACACTTTGTTCAGGACTATGTCCTGCAGATGCAAACCTATCGATAGCTGTAAAGTTATCAAGGTCACTGCAAAATGAAACTGTTTTCCTTTTGCCCGCCGAATTTACCCTTTTCAAATTTGATTTTTGAAAAGGGTTGACATTTTCAAAAATTT
>CATKHM010001230.1:0-10618 GCA_949751825.1 Blepharisma undulans | reverse complement strand
GGATACTTTGGTAGTTTATAAAATTTTTAATTTTTTTTTAGCATGCAAATTATTTTAATTTCATACTATACTGTTAGAATTTATATTTATCTAAAGAATCAGTTGATAACTCTATTTAAAATATTTTATGTTCATTCAGATTTATCAAGTGATAAAAATTGTTTATTTACAAATCAAGCATTTCATTGAGGTTATTTGAGTCATTATTATCTGCTTATCTTCTTTTTCAATCTCAAATTCATTTAAGGTGTTCTGAAACAGCTCAACATATAAATCAAACTCTCATCCAAAAATATTTCTGTTTTCATGAGATTTTTTCACGCTTCTTCTGAACTCAAAAGTTGCGTTACCATTAAAGATTTGTCACATTCCACATATTATCATCTTTAAATCAGAATTAGAGAAATGCTTGCATAAATCGGTATTCCCCATTATTTTCCTATACAGCGATTTTATGAATTCTGTTCAAAATTCATTTCCTCCATACTTTTCGACTAAATTTTGGCTTTTTAACTTTGCTAACTCAGTATTCATCTTCATTTCATCAATTTTAGTCGAAGCATCAAGTATTAGTTTTCGACTCACATCAGTTATGAAGCAGCTTTTTGCTGATTCGCTGTTTGCTCTATGCCTTAAATAAGGACATTGAATGCTGCTAGAAGGGCTAACAGACTCATGATTTAGATGCGAGAGCTGCAAATTTGGAAGATGGGCAGGTGATTGAAAGCTGCTGATACCTGAACTACTTAAATATGCACTTTTATAACCTCCAATATATGGCGTGCTTAAATTCATAACACGTTCAAGTTTTGCATTGACCTTTGTTCATTTTTCAAGGAAGGCTTCTTCTGAATTTATTGTGTAGTCTCTTTGCTTTTTTTGCGTATTTCTGATTCTAAATGGCAATTCATAAACCATTTCCAATTCTTGTTTCTCTTTATGCTCATTTTCTATTTTAATTTCAATATTCACTTTATCTCTTTGAAATCCACTTTTCTTGCTCAATGAATCAGGGTTTCTTTCATCAACAGTCAATGACCCTCTTCTTGAGTTTTTTATAATTTTTGTTGATCTATTTGGCTTTGAATCATTTGTAGTCACTTCTTTGCAGCCAATTAAGACCCATTTTTTATCAGAATCTCTAATAAAATCAGCAATAATTCCTTTGACACCTTCATCATGATAAATATTTTTATTAAAAAATGATGCAATTTCAATCATCATGGCTTCAATAGCAGGGTGTCTTATGAAATTTTGAACGATTAGAACATCATCTGGGTTTTCAGTATTTAAAATGCAATCTTGGCTATTTCCGTTATAGCTACCAACTGGAGTATTATCATTGAATGGGACTTTTAGCAATTTGGAGGTTGAGTATGAATCAGAAAGTTTCGAGTTGACTCTTTCAGGAGAAGATACTGGAGAAACTCTATAAGAACTATTTATTGGCTCTGAAGTTTGCAATAACATCATTCCACGCTTCAAATTATTTGCTGGGAGTTTATACTTAGCCTTAAGATTGAAATTGCTATTTTGAGGAGACTTTGAATTTTCTCTTGATCTTTTATAGATTTTTTTTCTATCTACTATTGTAAAATATTTACATTTTCTATTTAACTTCCACAAAACTCTTAATATGGATATTTGGCTTGAACTGCATTTTATAAAATTCTGCAAGCATGAATTATCTTGATTATCAAAGAATGCCTCTGCATCTTCTTTTGAGTATATAGGAGCAGTCTCTCGGTTAAAACCTTTATAAATGTATAATGGCTCTTCACTTGGAATTTTTTTCGAAAATAAATTTAAATATTCACTGAGTTGGCAGGGTCTAGATATAACTTGTCCATTTTTCTTGGTCTGAATCAAACAAGGAATTTCGGTATTGGCGATTTTTACAAGTGAGGATGGGATATTGACTTTGACATTAATTGAGTTTGAATATTGTGCTAATAAGCTGAAAATATCTGTTTTTATGCCATTTTTCAGCTTTGGCAAATAATTTTGATTTCTTTTAATTTGCGAGAAATTCAGATCATTGTCTTTTCCAAGATTTTGGAGATCTCCATAAGATGAGGTTTCTTTTACAAGTGAATTTTCATTTAATTTTTCTTCTTCTTGCTTATTATTAGCAATGAGACTTTCTCTCAATGCTGCTTGCAATAATTTAATATCCATTTTACAAACTACTGATAGTTAACACAATAAATAAAAAAATTGAGCAAAAATGAATAAATGAGCTTTGTTTTTAAAATATTTATGCATTCATTGGATTAAGATGGTATTCTTCCATGTTTAAAGCTATTTTCTATACTACTAATTTTTATTTTTTAATATGATTTTTACTTTTTCACTATAGGAGACACGGAAAACCCAAAAGCTCTTCACACAGATTGAATTTTTATTTTCTTCTATAGTTTAGATAGCTTAATTATTATTTGATTTAAATACAAATGCATCTAATTTGAGAATTAAATTTATCAAATCAGCTGTTGATTTCTCTCTCTTGAATAAAAAATTTCAGATGTATAATATTTATTTTAATATATATATCTATAATTACGCAAAAATAATGAATTACCCTATTATTCTATCAAATTAAATGCTTAGTACTTCGAAATCTAAAACACTTAATTTTAATTTTAATCAAAATAACAATTAAAAAACATTTTATATTTTAATATTTGCAAATCAGGCATTTCATTGAGGTTATCTGAGTCATTATTATCTGCTTATCTTCTTCCTCAATTTTAAACTCATTCAAGGTGTTCTGAAATAGCTCAATATACAGATCAAACTCCCATCCAAAAATATTCCTATTTTCATGAGACTTCTTCACACTTCTTCTAAACTCAAAAGTTGCATTCCCATTAAAAATCTGACACATCCCACATATTATCATCTTTAAATCTGAATTAGAAAAATGCTTGCATAAATCACTATTTCCCATTATTTTCCTATATAGCGATTTTATGAATTCTGTCCAAAATTCGCTTCCACCATACTTTTGCACTAAATTTTGGCTTTTTACCTTTGCGAGTTCAGTATTCATCTTCATTTCATCGATTTTGGTAACAGCGTCAAGTATAAGTTTTCTACTCACATCAGAAGTAGTGCAAGGATTATTAATTGAGTCACTGCTTGCTCTATGTCTTAAATAAGGGCACTGAAGGCTAGTGGAAGAATCAATAGATTCATGGCTTAAATGAGGAAGCTGCAATTTGGGAAGATGAGCAGATGAGTGATAGCTACGGATATCTGGATCACTTAAATATGCATTTTTAGGGCTTCCAATAGATGGAGAGTTCAAGTTCATAACACGTTCAAGTTTTGCATTAACTTTATTTCATTTTTCAAGGAAAGCTTCTTCTGTATTTATTGTGTAGTCTCTTTGCTGTTTTTGGAGATTTCTAATTTTAAATGGCAATTCTTGAATTATTTCTAATTCTGTTTTCTCTTCAGGCTCTTTTTCTATTTTAATTTCTATATTCACTTTTTCTCTTTGAAACCCGCTTTCTTTGCTGGAGGAGCATGGACTTTTATCAGTTGTGGATGACCCTCTTCTGGAGTTTTTTATAGTTCTTGTTGATCCATTTGGTGTTGAGTGATTCGTGGTTACTTCTTTACAGTTAATTAAAACCCACTTTTTGTCGGAGTCTCGAATGAAATCTGCAATAATTCCTTTGACACCTTCTTCTCGATAAATATTTTTATTCAAAAATGATGCAATTTCAATCATCATTGCTTCAATAGCAGGGTGCCTTATAAAATTTTGAACTATCAGGACATCATCAGCGCTTTCAGTATTTAAAATGCAATCTTGATGATTTTCTTCAAGACTACGTATTGGAGTATTATCATTGGCTGGAACTTTTAACAATTTGGAGGTTGAGTATGAATCAGAGAGTTTCGAATTTATCCTTTCAGGAGAAGATAAAGGAGAAACTCTATAAGGATTGTTAATTGATTTTGAAGTCTGCATAATCATGCTGACATACCGAAAGTTGTTTACCGGAAGCCCATACTTAGTTTTTAGATTGAAATTGCTATTCTGAGGTGACTTTGGGTTTTCCCTTGATTTTTTACATATTTTTTTCCTGTTTACTATGGTAAAATATTTACATTTTCTATTCAATTTCCACAAAACTCTTATGACAGATATTTGACTTGAACTGCATCTAATAAAATTTTGTAAGCATGAATTATCTTGTTTTGAATCGAAAGAAGCTTCTGCGCCTTCTTTTGTGTATATAGGAGCAGTCTTTTTATCAAGACCTTTATATATAAATAATGGCCCTTCAGTTGGAATTTTTTTCGAGAATAAATTTAAATATTCACTAAGCTGGCAGGATCTGGATATAACTTGTCCATTTTTCTTGGTCTGAACCAAGTACGGAACTTCGGTATTCGCGATTTTTATAAGGGAGGCTGGGATATTGACATTCACATTGCTTGAGTTTGAATATTGTGCTAATAAGCTAAAAATATCTGTTTTTATGCTATTTTTCAGCTTTGGTAAAGAACTTTGTTTTTTTCTTATTTGTGAGAAATTCAGATCATTGTCTCTTTTGAGGTTTTCGAGATCTCCAAAGGATAAGATGTCTTGCAGAGACGAATTTTCATTTAATTTTTCTTCTTCTTGCTTATCATTTGCATTAAGACTTTCTCTTAATGCTGCTTGCATTAATTTGATATCCATTTTATAAGAATACTGGTGCAGTTACACAATATAAAATAAAAGAATTTAAGCAAAAATTGATAGATTAGCATGCTACAGTTTATCTTAATATATTTATGCATTCTTTTAATGAAATATCATAAGAAATAAAAGCAAGAGCATTTGATAAAAAGTAATTTCTGATGGCTGTATTATTTTTATTTTTTTTAACATAATTCATTATTTTTTGGCTTTTTTTTAAATATCGAAAGTTAATAGTTCTAAACTCCAATAGATTTTTTAAAATTAACAATTTTTAATTTGCAATCAAGAATATTTGATCTCTTTATTATATTTCTTTGCTATCATTTTAGCAAAATTAAAATTTTATTTTGAATATTCAAATACAAATCTGTCTCTATTGCAACTTCAGGAAATTCAATTTGAGAAAAATATCTTAATAAGAAATTTACATAAATAACTTTGCGTGATCTCCAATTTTAACATCAGATTGTGTATAAAAATTGAAAAATTAATAACGAAATAAAAACTACACAACCACTCTTCGAAATAAAATTTCACAGTTGAAATAAATATATATCAAGTCTCCAGCATTTTATCTATTTATAAAATGGAATATTTTTATCTATATATTTGCCTTATTAATCTTTAAAATTATCTCTTATTTATTTGAAGCTGTTAATTTTTCATTTTATGCTTAATTTTTAAGATTTTAATTCATTTCCTTTTTCAAGTTAATCAGTAATAAAAATGCATAATTTCTTCAGTGGCGGCGGAGGTTTCCCATTCGAAGATTTTTTTGGTCAGCAAGGACCACAAGAACCAGAAGAAGAGGTTGACAACACTCGGTTTTACACTTTACTCGGAGTTGATAAGTCAACATCTTGTGCTGATATCAAAAAAGCGTTTAGGCAATTAGCCAAAACCAAGCATCCTGATAAAGGCGGAGATCCTAAGGAATTTCAAGAAATCACCCATGCTGCCGAAATCCTCTCAGACCCCGAAAAAAGAAAAGTTTACGATCGATATGGAGAGAAAGGAATCAATCAAGGCATGACTGGTGGTGATACTGAAGCCACAAGCATCTTCGATTTATTGTCCGGAAGAGGCAGAGGAGGCAGAAGAGAACAAAGCGGCCCACAGCGAGGAGAAGACGCAACACATACTTTGAAAGCCAGCCTAGAAGAAATTTACAATGGAGCCACCAAAAAAATCGCCATTAACAGAGACCGAGTCTGCCAAACCTGCAACGGCGAAGGAGGAAGTAATGCAAAAACTTGCAACGAATGCAAAGGTAGAGGAATGGTCAAGAAACTCGCAATGATAGGCCCTGGGATGTATACTCAATCAGTCGGCCCATGCGATGACTGCAACGGAACAGGCAAAACTTATGATGCCAAAAATCGTTGCAAAGCTTGCAAAGGAAAAAGGATTTTTCAAGAGCGAAAAGTCATTGAAGTTACCATAGACAAAGGTATCCCAAATCACCACAAGTACTCTTTCATGGGAGAAAGTGACGAAAAGCCTGGAGTCTTGCCAGGCGATCTTATAGTAATTATCGAAGAAAAACATCATGAAGTATTCAAGCGCAAGCATGCCGATTTGATTATAATAAAGAAAATCACTATAAAAGAAGCCCTCACAGGCTATAAATTCAAAATTTCTCATCTGGATGGGACGGAAAAAATCATTGAATCTACCCCTGGAGACATCATAAAGCCAGGTGACGTCAGAACAGTAAGAGATCTTGGTATGCCAATTATGAGAACTCCTTTTAAATTCGGAAACTTATTTGTTACTTTTGAAGTCGAGTTTCCTGCACCAAGATCACTGAATGAAAGACAAATTGAGGAGCTAAAAAATTTGATACCTGGAGAATCAATGGAAATTGATAATGCAGAGGCTGAAAAGCATACGACGATTGAATTTGATAAGTCGCACCAAACGGAAAATAATACCAAAATTCATTCGGATTATAAAGATGAGGATGAAGATGAGTTCAATGATCCAAGATTTGAAGGAGCCAGAAGAGTTAATTGTTCTGGGACTATATTTTAGATAATTTCTTGATTAAAATTGTATATCAATAAATATAAAAATGGCAAATAAGTGGGATCGTCGACAGAATTGAAAATCTTATGAAAATTATGGATAATTCATCTTATTTATTTTAGTAAAAAATTAATAAAATTCAAAATAGTTAAATTACCATGGGCTTAAAGCTAAACTCATCCTTAATCGGCACAAAGAATTGAAGTTAATTCAGACCCCCTTTTATATCTTCTTCTGTTTTTCGCTTTAAAGTGGGATTCCATTGCATTTTCTATCATACTTAAAACGTTTGAATTAGCTTTGCTAAATAAAACCCTCTTTTTCTAGAATATCTTCGATTTCTTTAAGAAGTTCGGAATTTTGCTGAGCACTCAATATTTTTACAATATCGTCTTCCAGAAGCTTGTGATTAATAAAATTGAACAAGGAAAGGCTATTTAAAACTTCATGCTCAGCTTCTTTAGTGAACTCTGAGGCATTATCAATAGTTTTTAGGAGCTCTTGAAGATATGCAATTTTCCTCTCTATGTATAAGTGCTTTAACTTCAAAAGGATTGCTTTTTCTGTATTCATTTTCATGATGCAGATGTCTGTTGCTTCGCTGCATTTGCTATTCAGCCGGCTAAGGTAAAAAATTTTTTCAATTAGGCTTGTTCTTGCTTTAATGATGTTAGGACTGACCTCCGTTAGTACTTGTGAATTTAAATCGCCGCTGAGTGATCCGAAATGAAATTCCATGCTTTGTTATGTTATGTTTTATAATTTCGAATTTCTGGAAATATGGCAAGGGTAAAAAAATGCATGAAAAGGCATTAAATCAATATCAATAGTTACTCAAAAAGTCTAGATATCGCTTCATAGAAGCTTCATTGGCAGTATTTGCTTATCAAAATAGTTTTCTAGTTCAAAATTGAATAGATACAAAAGTTAAAAAATTTGAATTAAATATGCTTCCAGAAATTTCTATTTAAGTTTGATTTTTTATTAAACATTTTTAGATATTGTAGAAAGTGCCTTTAGACTTCTACTCTATTGTCTAAGCTGTCAAAATCGCATTAGCTACAAAATAGTCCATTTTTACTGGACATTTCGCTTGCAAACATTGCATCAAGTTTTAACAATATATAAAACAAAAAAGCGAAGAAAAGCGCATGATTTCACAACAAACCAAAAATATTTTGATGGTAAGCATATAATTAAATTATAAATTAAACAGCTTATTATAAATTGCTAAAATTATTGATTAAGACATTTTTCAATGGAATAATTAAATCGCTTTCTGGTTCATATCCCATATATTTTCTTATTTTTCTTTCATTAATGCTCGACAGACTTTTCAATTTTTCCAATAATCCGAATGATACTCCAATTCTTGATTCTGATTGTACCCACATGATTAATTTTCGGCAGCAATTTCTAATAATCTCAATATTTTCATCATTTTCTAGTTCACTTGGATCTTTTGAATTGTTTTCATGTGCATAATCAATGGCAAAAGCTCTTAGCCAATGATATACATTTAAACAATTTCCACTAAGAAACTCAATTAATTCTTCTGATAATTCATCATTAATATTTACAACATGCGCAATGCATAAAACTGACTCTTGTTTGAATTCAAATTGGTACTGAAGAGTCTTGGAATCTGAATGCTTTGATCTCCCATCAACTTCCAAACATCAAATCAAAGCCTGCAAAACTTCAGCTGAATACACAATTAGCTGCGTTCTGAATTTTCTCAAAATTTGGCAAGAATTGATTTTGGTTTTAAAGTTATTTTGCATTTTAATTGCTTGAATCAAATTTGGGATCAATCTCTCTGCAATCTCATAATGGGGCATACTTTCATTTTCAAAAAACGCGAAAAATGCTTTGCATGCGTCCCAACCAACTTTGGCAGTTTTATGGGAAAGACCTCTTACACAAATATCGAAAAGTAAATCAAAATACTGCTGGATTTGCTGATAATTAAACATTTCAAAGAGATTAGAAATGGAAACAATTGCGTTCGAAACCACTTTTTCTCTTCGATTTTCGCTGCTGTCTTTAATAATGTCAACAATTGTCTCAATTCTGCTTAAACTGATTGGATTCAGGCAAAAATAAGAAAGAGCTAAAGATGCATTTATAGCTACACTTAAATTGCTTGTATCTCGGTGAGCAGAAATAATAGCGATTCCTTTATCAAAAAAGTCTTCAGGAGCAAGCTGAGCTTTGACTAAAGTTCCATATAATTTCATAACAATGCTTTTCAAAAGAGATGGAGAATTTCCAGAAAAATCAAAGTTCTCCAGAAAATGAATTAATTCTTGAACTTGCTGATGGTTTAATATTGAAATATCTGGGATTACTGCAAGGGTATTTAAGCATGGAGTCAAAGTATCTATTGGCTGTCTTTTGATTAAAATTAATGCAGTTTTTACTGCTGTATCAATAGCGCAGCAATTAGGTTTAACGCGAATATATTCATCAGTAATCTCATACGCCTTCTTTTGAAGCGCCAAGTTATCAGAAAGCATAATACTCCTCAACTTTTCTTGAATTCAGTCCTTAAACAACTCCATCTCTTCCGGGTAATTTTTTATCAATCTTTCAAACAATTCAAGTCTTTCTTCTGCAAAATCTTGGCTTCCAAGAACATGATACACAAAATCATAAGTCAAAATATGCTTTATTTTTTCAATTCTTTCTTTAAAAGCAGCAATAAGGCATTTTACCACCCCAAGCCTGATTTCAGGTATAAAAGCACCCAAATGAATCATAATTGATTCAGTGATTTTCAATAAATGCGACGTTGAAAACGCCTGATATCGCGTTTTTGTTATCAATGCAGTCGCTGTTTTTAATACAGCGATCAAAACTTCAGGAGCAAGCTGCGACCTCAGCATAAAATTGATGATTTCATGCAAATTGTCAAGAATCCCTGCGAGTTCATGAAATTTTGAATTTAAAACTCGACCGGTTATATCCAAAGATTCCATAGTCTCAAACTCAGGGAATTCCTCTATAAGTGAAGCAAGAGAAGAAGCTGCCAAAGCACGAATTTCATTACTTGAATCATGCAGCATCATATAAATTAACGGAGTTTGTGCAGAAACGCTTTCATAAATATTTCCTCTTACATCAGATGGCAAAGCTGCACTGATGAACTCAAAAAGAATTTTTCCATGCTTTTTGCAGAGGATTTGGATGCAGCTGATTAGGCCTGATCTGATTCTGACGTGCATAGGATTTTTGATTTTTTTTGCGTTTTGGCTTTTTTTCTCAATAGCGACAGCCCGATGTACCAAATTTTGGATTGTTGATCAAAGGGCGATAATTTTTTCAGGATCATCTGGAGTGGTTTGCTTGTTTTTAGATTTTTGGATTTCTTTGTACAAGCAGTTCTTTTTCAATAGCTCCTGCTCAGATCCGCTGAGGCTTATTTGGAACATTTTTTTGAGGAGATCTTGATAATCCTGAAAGAGTTGTTGATCTTCTGGGTCCAAATTTTGTGGAGGCTGAGGAGTTTTATTATATTTTCGTGGGTTTATATTTTGCTTTGGACAGTTTTCGGGTTTTGCTTTGGGATTATTTGGTTTAATAGATGCCATAAATGTTTTATTTTAAATCAAGAGTGTGAAATTGATAGGGATACTGAAATTGAGAAAGAATGAAAGAGTAGAAGATTATAGTTTAAAATTATGAATAAATGATAGAGAGTGAAGCAAAGTGGCTCGTGAAAAATTAATAACAGAATTTATATAATTGCCAGTTTCAATGTATTACTGGGTTTTTAAATGGTAATTACTGTACTTTATTAATTATAATTAAAACATTTAAACAATTTAGAAATAATAATGAAGCTTACTCGATAAAATAAATTCTTTATATATTTATTCATTTATA
>CATKHM010001229.1:0-10620 GCA_949751825.1 Blepharisma undulans | reverse complement strand
TATGCATGCCTATTATGATTTATATAGGAATTCCATTAGATCAAGTATGAGTACGCTGTTTAGACATAATCACTATTACGGTTCCTCCATCTCTTCCAGCATGCATGAACGTAGGGACAGCTTTTGCTATTAGTCGCTTAAGAAAGCATCATATTTTCTGCATAGCGCCTCCACGTGTAAATGTGGCTGGGAAAATTGATGTTTATTGTTTTGACAAAACAGGAACTTTAACAGAAGATGGCATGATTTTGATTGGATTGCAACCTTGTAATGATAATAAAATGGAAGCTTTATGTGATAATCCACAAAATATAGAAAAAGAGTCAAGAAATTTAATAGAATGTATGGCTTCATGCCACTCTTTGACAACAGTTGACCAAAAACTTGTAGGTGACACTCAAGATTTACAAATATTTGAGTGCACTAAATGGATTTTTGAAGAACCTGATGAAGAAATTTATGAGCCTGCTGTAAAAGCTGTAGTAAAACCTAAAGAAGAGTCTGAAATCCCTCCTGTTTTTGATGAGGATGGAAACGTGATAAGTATGATTGAAGCTCCTTATGAGCTTGGAATTTTGCATACATTTCATTTTACCTCAAAATTAAAAAGAATGGGAGTAATTACAAAAAATTTGAAAGAAAGTTCTTTTCAGTTTTATATGAAAGGGGCTCCTGAAGTTGTCATAGAAAAATGCTTGTCAAGCTCAATCCCCCATGACATAAAAATTATATTAGGAAACTATACTTGTGCAGGATATAGAGTGCTTGCTTGTGCTTATAAAGAACTACCTCCTATTAAATATTCTGAATTGAGATCGCAAAAATTGGAAGAATTAGAAACTGATTTAAGATTTCTTGGGCTAATTATTTTACAAAACAAGCTAAAACCACAAACAATGCCAGTAATAAGAAGTCTGCATAAAGTTGGAATAAAAACTATCATGTCCACAGGAGACGCTGTTTTGACTGGAATTTCTGTTGCAAGAGAATGTGCAATGATTGATCCTGAAATTACTGTGTATTTAGGAGAAATGCATGGAGAAAAATTATTATGGCAGATCTTCAGGTCAACTTTTCATGAAGGCGACTCAGAAGAGAATGAATTAAAAGCAGATCCTCCTTGAAACAATCAAGGATTTGATGCAAACTATGCATTAGCATTGACTGGGGCTTCTTTAGCTCATATGACAAAGATGTCTGATCAAGGAGACCTGGATTCTGTGGTTGGACTTAAAATTGTGCTGGAAAAATGCAGGGTTTTTGCAAGAATGTCGCCTGAACATAAAACTCTTTTAGTAGAAAGAACCCAAAGATTAGGCTATCTTATAGGTATGTGTGGAGATGGAGCCAATGATTGTGGTGCATTGAAATCAGCTGATATAGGCATATCATTAAGTGAAAAAGAGGCTTCTATTGCTGCACCATTTACTTCACAAATTTCTGATATATCTTGCGTAATTACAGTTCTAAAAGAAGGTAGATGTGCCTTAACAACGTCTACTCAATGCTTTAAATTTATGTTTCTTTACTCCACAATCCAGTTCATCACAGTAAGCATGCTTTATTCTATGGGATCTTGCCTTACTAATAACCAATTTGTTACTTTTGATTTAATTACTATGCTCCCACTAGCTATTACTATGAGCAAAACTGGTCCATATCATAAACTCTCCAAAAGATTTCCTACAGCTTCGCTGATGTCAGTAGCAGTTTTGACGTCAGTAATAGGACAAACTATATTGCAAGCCCTTATTCAAGTCCTCACATATTTCATAGCAAGTGAAATGGCATTCTTTAAGCCAAACGACTATAAGGCAGGAGAACCCATTACTGATTTTTTCCATTGTGATCCAAATACAGTTCTATTTTTAGTCAGTTGGTTTGAATACGAAGTTGTTTGCTTTAATTTCAATATTGGAAAACCATGAAAAAAACCCATGTATACGAATTTTTGGTTTACTCTTGTGCTGATTATTCTTGTCTTGTTTACTTTCTATACAATTTTATATCCTGATGAGATTATACGAGATATTTACGATGTAAGGAATATTTAGCTGACTCATTTGCCGTGGGATTTTCGATATATTTTAGTAGGAATTTGTGGGGGTTATGGATTATGTGCCTTTATATTCGAAAAATATGTGGTGAGATGGGCGGATGTGTATTATAGAAAGCGAGTGCAAAAGAAAAAACATGCAGCTAAAGTTAGAGATTTATTTTTAAAGAAATAATAACGAATATATTAAGCGGATTTAACTGCTTCAAACATATATTGGCCTTGCAGTCTTTTGATGTTTTCTATTGTGAATCCTGCATATTCAATAACCATTTTGAATTCTTCAGGATTTCGAGTTCTAGACTCGATTTCTGATATTCCCATTAAGTCCAAATACCTGACTTCTCTATAGTTTTCATCTCCTTTTACCACTGCGTGCTCAATAATTATTAGTCTTTTTCCAATATCCAAAGCTTTGTAACAGTTTTCCAGAATTTTTATAACGACTTCGTCACTTCAGCTATTAAGAGCCTGTTTGAATAAAATGCAGTCAAAGCCACTTGGTATTTCTTGTCTGAAATCTCCAGGCAAAAACTTGACTCTTTCTTGAAGCCCATAGCTTTCTATGTTCTTCGTTGCAAGTTCACTTAATGAAGGAATATCAAGAACAGTGCATTCGATATGTGAGTTTCTTTTGGCTAGCTCGCATAGCAAGGTTCCATCTCCACCTCCTGCATCTAAAACTTTGGTTACATTAGTCAACGTAATGGTATCAAACAAAGCATCTCCAGACATCTTAGTGTAAGCTCCAAGTCCAGTATGAAAATAATTTTTATCTAAGCTTCGTTGGCTTAATTCATCATAAATATTTCTTCCAAACTGCAGATAGCAAGAAGATTGATCGCATCTTAAAGCATCACTAAACTTGAGCAGAATTTCGTATTGAAAAGGGACACAGCAAAAATAAATCGCATCACGAAAATTTTTATCTAAAAATAATGCAGTTCTGGGAGAATTCGACCATGTTTTAGCTTGTTCATCATATGAAAAATAACCAAAGGCTTCAAGAGCAAGCAGAGTTCGCTGCAATTTGTGCTTGACTGACAGAGTGGCTTGGGCCAATTCATCAATTGTTTTCGGAGTTTCTAAGAGTTTGGGGACATCAAAGCTTAGCATGGAATTTAAAGCAGTAGCAATTAAAGGGGACATAGCCAAGGTATATATGTCCTCTTTCAAGTGGTTTATCTCGTCGCTTTGTTTAATGTCCATTATTATTGAGCTTCGGTTATATGCGTTTTACAAGAATCTTTATATATCATGCTTGGCTGTGCTATTATGTATAAAATTACCAGTAAAAAAATAGAACATTAAAATTTATATTTTTTTGGATAGTTATTATAAGCCAGGCTATATTTTTGCTAATAAAAGCACCTATTATATCATCATCCAACCTCAAAAAATAAAAATAATTTACATTCGCATTCTGAAAAAAATAAAGAAATTCATTAATTAAAAATAATTTGCATATGATATAGATCACTTTCTTTTGCACTCTTTCTAACCTTAATTTTCCTTGAAATTGCAATTAATTTAAAAATAAAAATTCCAGAATTATAAAAATATGTTTGGGATTATAATTCCAGGTCAACCTGTAATTTATAATTTCACACAACTCAACGAAACACAATGAACAGTAGATCTACCGTCCCCAGGGCTTATCAATAATTTGACATTTTTCTTGACTTCTCCCCTTCCTGATGGCTATGCAGCTGCATTATCCTATAGCATCCCTCCATTTGCAACAATAGAGTTTTTAGGCGCAATTGCAAATGAGAGGCCAAGCGATATTATTCACACAGCATGAAGCTTCAACCCCTCGATAAACTCTTCAAATATCATAAAATTGCTGATATCTGTAGAATTGATTCCAAATATTGCAGCGCTAGTAGAAAACAAAGCCAATTCTGATATCAGACAGGAATATGCCAAAAAAGTGGCTTTAAATCTATACAGATTTATGGAGAGTTTTAACAAAAACACGGATATGAACCAAGGAATGCTAGTTTTGCCTGCAGATGTGCTTGATAAATGGTTGACTAGGTTTGATCAAAAATTCAGGCTTGATCCTTACTTTGTGCTTAATACAGAATAAACCATAACTTTTTTTCTGAAAATCCTTAAAATAATTAATATAATTTTAAAAAATTCCACATTTTTTGGTTTCTTCTTCATCCTCATCTTCTTCGTCTTTATTTTTTTCGTCTCTTCCTCCACATCCAAGTCAATTTCAGAACCCTCCACTAAAAAGCATGTCTTCGTCTTCATCTTCGTTCATTCCTGAAGACATGCTATCCATTACAATTCTTGCAACGTCCAAAAACACATCTTTTACGTCACTATTTTCTAAAGCACTCACTTTTCTATACATCAAATTATACTTCTTTTTGACTTGTTCTATTTTCTGTGATGGAACTGCATTTCTCTGCAAATCTTTTTTGGTTCCTACAAGAATTTTGACAGCGATTCCGGATTTCTTTTTGCCTGCTTCTTTTTCTTCTCGAGTATGGACGTATTCAATGACTCTTTCGACTTCGTCAAAAGAGGTTTTTTCGGTCAGGTCAAAAACGTATACATACGCATGTATAGGGTGTTCTTTGTATAAAGCTTTTTCGCTGCTTTTTTTCTTGCTTTCTCTGCGGTTTTCCAAGATAAGATCATACTGGTTGCTCATTTTCTTGGCTTCTTCGCTTTGTTCAGGGTTTTGCAAATAGGGATGATTAATAGGAAATAAATCTTCAATCAGCATCATGCAATATTGCTTATTTTCTTCATCTTCTGTGATGTTTACAAGCTTCCTATAAGGTCTTACTTCAGTTGTGGGTTCATAAACCCATTCAAAATTATTACAAACAAATCGATTACACAGACAAGATTTTCCAGTAAATGTTGAGCCCAATACACAAACCCTTACTAAATGTTCTTTTTCTCTTTTTGCCATTTACTTTATAAAGTATACTCTAAAATTTTAAATTTTATTAACTCACAGTAATATGGTAGATCCCGAATTTTTTACTCCGTATATGACAGAAGGCAACCAAATGTATTCAAGCAGCGACAAATTGCAGCATAAATCCAAAAGCAAAGAAACGGAAAGACCAAAAAGCGAGCCTAAGCCAAAATTAGATGAGATCACTATTTCAATATTTCAACAGAACAGTGATCCACCCCTTTTGACAAATACTCCTGATTATTATTTTCCTGCTGAATTATTGAAATCTAATTGATTTTCTAAGGCCAGTGCAAACGCCAGGTATAATATGCATCATATGGTCTCCCATAAGGTGACGTTGGATTTTGAAGATTCTCCAGCAATTCTGATGGGAAAAACATATTATCCCAGAACATTTGAGACGAATAAGCCAATTAATAAAACAGATGGAGAACTAGGCTATAAAGAGTTCATTAGGGATTTCAGTCAGATAATTTGAGTAACGTATAGGAGCGGCTTCAGACCAATAAACAGATTAAAAGGCAATGAAAAACAACAGTTAAAAGTCCTCACAACTGATGCTGGGTGAGGATGTACAATTCGTGCAGGCCAAATGATGCTGTTAAACACCTTAAAAAGACACTTTAATTATGAAGATAACTTTTCACTACTAGAAACCATCCAAGAAAACCTCATGACAGCACCTTTTTCTGTACATAAAATAACTGAGCTTGGGGTGGAATTTGATAAAATCCCTGGTGATTGGTATTCTCCTTCTCTAATTTGCCACACAATTGAAAAACTAATTATAAACAACCCAATTCCCAATTTCAAAGCCAAAGTTTTCATGGACTCAGTCATATACAGAGATCAGCTTATATCAGCACTTACAGATATTCCTTTTGAAGCTTTTGATTGTGAAGGAGAAAATTGCGAAGAATGTCCTTATTGTTTCGAAAAATTTTTAACTTATACATGAGATACAAGCATTTTAATCATGCTTCCAGTTATGCTAGGATTAAAAACAATTCAGCCTGAATATTATGCTGCTGTGAAATATATTTTGTCAATGCCTCAGACGGTTGGAATTGTTGGTGGGAAGCCTCGCTCTGCTTTGTATTTTGTGGGGTATCAGGAAGAGAATTTTATTTTTCTTGATCCTCATTTGGTGCAGAAGGTGTGTAAGAATACTGATAATTTGAGGGAAAATCAAGCGAGTTATAGCTGCTCTTCTCCGAAGATATTGCCAATAGCAGATGCAGAAAGCTCGATGTCACTGGGATTTTATATAAGAAATAAAGAAGATTACATATTATTTGAGAATTTGATGGAGGCTGGAAAGGACCAAATAAATGGGATAATTACATTGAAAACGCACACCCCTGACTATTGTAGAGAGAATTATCAACACCCTGATCAAAATGAAGGTGATGATTATATAATTTTATAATTTTACTATAAAACCAGTACAATTCACATTTTTAGATAATTGATATCCATTGATTCTCTAATCAATAATACTTTAATGCTTGACTTTGAGAATTATGAGTAAATTTTCTCATAAATTCATAAGGCTCATTTTGATAAAACAGTTTATGTAAATTAACATTTTATATTAATATGAGTACTTGCTCTCTTTCTTTTTATTGGCTTCTCACTTAGAAGTTTAGAGTGAAGCTTTTTGTTGCTCTTTGAGTTTTCCAAAGAAAGTCTTTGCTTAGTTGGAGAAATCGAATTTGATTTTCTGATATTGCTTGTCGTAGTTCGATAGTTGGAATCATCAAAAGTTGAAAATAAACTATTTTTAACTAGAGGATTAAAGCGCTTTTGCTTTATTTGGATTACTTCTTGAGGTTTTTGAGAGTTTTTTGGAATTTGAGAAAGCGAAGGAAAACGAATTGGTTTTCGCTTAATTTTTGGCTGAATATCTTGACTATGCTGATTAGCTTGCACTTCGAGCAATCGATTACATAAATCGTTGAATTCAAAGTGGACTCCATATCGATTATCAACCGTTGGCTCGTGTTTGCAAGGCACCAG
Organism: Blepharisma undulans; assembly: GCA_949751825.1. Taxonomy (NCBI): domain Eukaryota; phylum Ciliophora; class Heterotrichea; order Heterotrichida; family Blepharismidae; genus Blepharisma; species Blepharisma undulans. The sequence goes on along the minus strand of CATKHM010001229.1, from coordinate 3,595 downwards.
GAGATTTTTGTGAAAGTTATTATCGCCAAGCATTAATCCAGATAAAGAACAATATATTTATAAGAAATTAGTGCTATCATTACTATTATCATGTAGTCTAAAATAAATTCAGAAACAAAAGAAATTTGTTAAGTTGTGCGTTTAGCAGCATTTTTGAGATAATTTAATCCTATATATTATGGATGGATTACTTTGATTTTCTATGAAAACTTTATTATTAGAATTTTTTGATAAAAATTTAAACTTATTAATTAAATATAGTAAATTCATTTCTTGTTCTTAAATTTACTACTTGATTTATGCATCTTTTATATTTGATCTCCAAAATTTTGAGCACTCTCATATTTCCTATTTTTACCCTCTTTTGAAAATTCCAATTGAGGATTGATTTTTTTAAGGTATTTATGAGATGTTTCTTTGTTATTTATGAGATTTGATTCATTTATCCAATTTCTGTTCAAATTTGAGAAATCGTTGAAGCTTGATTGTCTTAAAAAATCAATTTCTTTAAACTCCATGATGCCAGACTCAAAAGGAGTTGATATTCTGCGGTTATTGTTGAAAAAATTGTATAAATCTTTTTTGCTTTTAACAGAGTTGTAATAGTATAGAGGATCATTCAAGTTTTCTTTGAAGATTTCCTTTGATTTATCATTTTTGAATGAATTTGAGTGAAAACCATTCGATTGATGCTGATCTTTTGCGTTTTTGAAAGAATTATAATTGATACTCATTTGAATTTTTCTTTACATAAAAATGGACACCTGCTGAGATTATAAAATGGAATATATATTAATTTTTATATAAATTAATTTGTAAAAATATAGGATTAATTTATTTCTATGTATTTTATATTAGTTTAAATAATTTCTCGTAGTAAACAATTTCTCGTAATAAAATTGTAATTTCCATAAAGTGAAGATTGTTTTATAGCAAAACCCTAACAAATTTTTAATGTAGTTTATATTCGAAATCAAAAGAATTTTCTTTGGGCTAATAGATTTTTTCAAATCATTTGTATAATATTTTTTGATGTGTCAAAAAAATTCAAACCTTTATTAGTTGACAAATTTATTAAAATGGAGTCTGACCCATCAAGCGAAACAGAGGAAAACTATAATAATTTGATTGAATCAGATTTTTCATACGTTAATGTGGATAAGCTAAATTCCTCCAAAAACTCACGAGAAAATGTCGCAATTTCTATAGGCACTCCAACTGTGAATAATGGCTCAATGAGAAATTTTGTTACTTATCCTATTAGTGGGTCAGATTCTTCAGGAAGTTTTCAAACTAATCGCCGATTTAAAGATTTTAAAGCGCTTAGAGATATTCTATCAAGACAGTGGCCAGGCTGCTATATACCTCAAATTCCTCCAAAACAAATGACTGTAAAAATCATATAGGGAAACCTTGAAAAAGATCTAATAGAAAAACGAAAAATGCTACTAGAAGCTTTCCTTATAAAGGCCTCCAAAATTCCTTACATTTATCATTCAGAAGTCGTCCAGCAATTCATTCGAGGCCCTCAAGAGTTCCATAAATGTGTAGGGCACTATGGCCGACTTCCATTCGAAAAACTCGCTCCTCTCTACAAAGAAATTTTTTCAGAATTCACAAGTTTTGTTTCAAATTCAGAAAGCCACAAAGAAATGGAAGATGCCCAAAAGCATTTTTCTGGCTCTTTGGCTCAATTGCAAGTATTTGAAGGTCGCTGCAAGTACACAACAGATTACTTTGAGTATTATCAAAAAGAAGTCCAGAACTTATTTGTTGATTTAAAAAGTGTTAATCAAGTATATTCAGAAGCAAAAAATATTAATTTCGAAACCAGAAATTTGACTTCAAATCCATACTCAGTGCTTTTGGACTGGGTAAGGACGGAAATTTTGGATTTAGAAGGACTGAATGAAGCTATTCAGGGTAGATTTGTTTTGGAAGCTATTAAGCTGAAAATTGCGGATAGAATTGACGAAGAAAGAGAAAATTTGATAAAAATACAGTCAGGGAAAAAGAATTTTGTACAGATTTTGATGCAAAAAAATAAAGAACAGTATATAGAGAAGACATCAAGAGAAATTACACGCCTTGAAGAAGAACTGAAGTGTGTTGAGAAGATCGTAAATATTGTAACTGGGACTTTATTGAACAGCATTATCCCGAAGTTTAAGGAAGGAAAACAACACATGTATGAAATTGTTTTGAAATCTTTTACCAGTTCGAGTATAAAAGAATTAGAGTTTCTTATCGCTCAAAATAAGCAAATTGAGCGAGATATCCTTAATTAATTCTTATTATAATTGGATATTTAAGATATTCAAGCCTCTATTTTTTAATTGTTTCCATTAGAATTTCCTGTTAATATATTAAATTCTTAATTATTACACTGGCTTTTCCTAAACAATTCAATACAGAGTTCTCTATAATCTTTTTCTTTTACATCAGTCTCTTCACTCTCTTGCTCTTTGCTATTTATTACATTGACAAGCTCTTTGGGGAAATTTTCCACCAGCTCGTCTTCATTGATATGATGAAACTTCATATTTGCCATCAAATGAGTATCATTATATAATTCCAGTGGATTTTTTGATACTATTGTTATATTATTCTCTTGGATATCAATATTTAGCTCCCTCCCCTTAACGACTACACAAGGCAGCATTACATTTGGCTTTACATCTTGGTTCATATTTCTACTCAAAAGCTTCCTCAAAGCTGTATAATGCATTAAATTCTCATTCAATGCTTTTCTTTTTTCTTCAATCACAGCTTTTTTAGCATCCAAAGTTCTTCGAATGATCTTTTCTTCTTTATTGTTTGAGAAGCCTTGGTAGCTGATTTCATTACGGAATTTTGAAATAACATTTAGGGCGTGAAGCACGTTAAGTGCGTCGTAGACTCTCCGTTGGATATTTTTGAACTCAGCCCCATAAGAGTTCTCAGAATAGTCGTTGAGGATTTCTTTTGCTATTTGGTTACCGGAGGTTACTCCACTGGTTTTCACTTTTTCCAGCACTTGGCGGGATAAATTCATGAGCTTTTTGCATCTTTCAGGGGTCGCTAGTTTATAGGCGGTTTGATTGTCCATAGTTTTATGCACCGCCTAGTATTTTTAAGATGGAATTTATTTAAAAAATTAATCTAAATTTAAATGTTTGAAAGATATTTTTTAGAGTTTCTATCAAAAAATCTAAAGTCTTTACAAAATGAAAAAGTATTAAAGTAATTCTTTTATTAGTTGATTATTTTCTTGTGGTTAACAGCATAATTCAATTAATTGCTGAAAATATTTATCATGTGACGTATGCATTCTCTAGAATAGATTAATTAAACGGCCATCAAAACTTCTTATCTTATCTATGCATTTCCTTTACTTTAAGGATAGGCTATAAAAAATTGAATTATCACTGAAGTTTCCTCTCATCAACGTTACAAATTAATCCTTTTAACCCTCTTTCTACCACCCTATCTTACATATTTAATCTTATTTTTACATTTCCCTTCTCCTACTTTTCTTCTCTCAAAATAAAAAGCATAATTTTATATTTCTATTCAAACCTGTTGAACATATTCTGATGACAAAAATGTCTTGCTA
>CATKHM010001228.1:0-10627 GCA_949751825.1 Blepharisma undulans | reverse complement strand
AATTCTCCAGGACTTCAGAATACGGGATGTATTCTTCTGTAGCTAACTCGGCACGCTCACCATATGCAAGAAGCACAGGAGTTGTGTGGGTTTGGAAGCCAGTGATGGTTCTTGGGTTTCCTGCCTGGCCGACTGTGTCGACTGCTTGACCAACTCGGACTTGGACTGAAATAGGTTGAAGATTTTCATCGAGGGTGACTAGCATTCTTGGATAAATTGCACAGGCCAAGTAGAAAAGAAGGTATTGCCCATGGCCGTGAACTAATTGATCGATATTAAGCATTGTATGCAAAACAGTCAGAATTCCTCCTAAAGCAACTGGGGATAATAAATATCTTTCTGAGTGGTATGGATCCAAAGTCATTAAGCCTTTACCCATATGCAACAGCCCTTGAGCAATTCTTACCATGAAAAGCTGGTTGTCTTCGTTTGAATAAAATCCTGCGAGCTGTCTCAAAGTGCCTGCGAGCCTTGAGTTATTGGTTCCAGCCCCAACCATTCCAATAGCGAAAATTGCAGCTTGGGCCACTTGAGCGTCAACATCATGAGAGAGCTTAGAAAGGATATCAATGACATTAACCTTAGGATTGCTGATACACAATAAAGCGATAGCTAAAGGAGTAGCGCGTTTAATATTCAAATCTCCATATTGTAGCAAATGGTCAAACGCTCTAAGTGCCATATCAATTCCAACATTTTCTCCCATAGCTATTAAAGAAAATCCAATAACCGCAACCATTTGATGCTGCCATTCTTTCTCTTCCAAATGTTCTGCACAAGCCTGCAGCATTTCTTGGACTTTCAATACATTTCCAGAGCCAGCATAAGCACAGCTTTCTACAGTAAGGAGAGCATATTTTTTGATAGGAGCTGCAACAAGATCTTCAATGATTGACATTGTAGTTTGAACTCTGTCTTGCTGTCCTAAGAAAACTAATCCTATTCCTAACGCAAAGAAGCGGGCATAAGGGCTTGATAATTCTGTTTCACTTCTTTCCATAAGCGTTTGGAGAACTACCTGTGCAACATCTTCATTGCAAGTGCCTACGAAAACAAGACCAAGACCTAATGCAGCAAGAGCAGAGGACTCTAAAGAGACTGATGTGTCAATTACAAGTGGGCTTAGCACTTCTAATACATCTTCTCTGCCTGAGCCTGCATATGCCAAAGATAGGCCAGCTATAATTCCGACACGGAGTTTATCATTGGCGGCATCAAGTCCTTCAGTCAGCAAAGCAAATGCAGGGTCGCATTCGTTTTTAATGCCTGCATTTACGGTTCCAAATGCCATCAGAGCTCCTGACCTAATGAAATCTTCTCTTGAATACTGATACTTGTCAATCCTGGTCATGCCTTCATCAACATTCCATAGCAATAAAAGTCCTAGAGAAGCAGCAGCTGTCATAAGACCCCATTCTTTGTGTCTGAAAACCCACTTCTTTTCTTCATCAAATACCAGTGCATCGTTACAGTACCCCGCGTTTACAAAAGCATTAACGATGGTAGAGGCTAGATTTTGTTTATGGGAATCCAATTGGCCTCCTTGAACTCCTCTTCCTCTTTCCTCTAAATGTGATTTATAAATATCTTCAGGGACTTTTGGCTCGAGTACTTCAAGATCTGTGGCCAGCTTAATAAAAGCTTCATTCATAAATTCATTTGAAATGATTTTGGCCAAATCTTCATCTTCAATCTGGAAATTTACTCTTTGTCTCGCCAGCTGATAGCACATTTGCTTCTTTGCCACAGGATCTGTGCAAGACTCCATAGCTTCATTAATAATTTCTGGCCTATTGATTTTTAATGCGATTCTTAACGCTTCTGGGAATTTCCCAGCTTTTAAGTAGCACTTAAAGCAGACATGAAGAGTTTTGTACATTTCATCAGGATCCGCTGCATAAAGGGCCATTCCTTCAATATACTGGCACATTCTTTTGTAGTTGTCAAGCTCCACATATTGGGTCAAATTTTCCAAGCAGTCGACTTCAGATAAAAGATCGATGGCTTCAAATTCTGAACTATGCTTGATCAAGAAAGGCGCAATGATATCGACGATGCTTAACAAGTCAGTTCTATCCTGCTCACCTCGAAGCCTGTTGAGGTACTCATCCCTGATTTCTCCACATAAATTCCTCACGTACTCTTGCCCCCATTTGGTGGCGGCATCTTGGTTACCTTGAAGCAGGAATTGAAGACTTTCACGCTCTTCTGGTGTGCCCATTGTGACTGCGAGGATTGAGAGGAAGTTGGCAAGCTCCGTTTTGAAAGGGGAGACTGGCAAGTTCGAGTAGAGAGTTTTTATAGTGGAATAGTGAGGCTTAAGAAACTTCAGAGGCTTTGGAATAGAAGTCATTGAAGTTGTCGCGGTTTGGACTTCTGTTTCGAGTGATTTTAGGGATGCTTCTGCTGAGGAAAGGTCTTGCAGATTTTGGACTAACAAATCGAGCTTGTCTTTTAACGCTTGGTCTTCTTCTGATAGTTCAGGAGTGATTTTCTCTTTGGAGTCAGCCATATTTATAAGAAATGCTAATCTGAAAAAGTTTGCATTAGATTTGAGCTGAAAGCTATTTTGAGTGAATTATCAGAGTAAAATAAAAAATTTTATGAATTAATAAATTTGAAATTTCACAAATTAAAAAATTATTGATATTTTCTTTTCTTATATAAGACAATGCTGTATTGAGCCTTAACTAAAATATTTTCTTTTTTATTGCCATAAGCCAAATAAGATTGTGGAATTAAAATAATCCAAATACAAGAATTAAATTTCTCATAATCAGATCACGTTCATGATTTCGTAATTATAAATTTAAATAATTATATTAACCATCTTTAACATTCACTTCTACGAAAAGGATTATTGGCTGAAACCAAATTACTCATCAAAGCTAAATGCAATGTTTCTTAATGTTAATGTATGACATCACCATTTCTAATTATTGATTCACAAATATCATCAAATATAAACAAAGGGAATAAATATATTTTTGTTGAAATTTAAATAAAATGAACTTCAACGAAGACCTCTGAAAGGTATAACGCAAGCAGCGAATTCTAATTCCAGTTCAAATTCCAAAATACAGTTCCCTAGATCAGCTTGAAATGGAAAGCCAAAGAGTGCTTAAAACTGATGTCGATAGAACACGAGCAGAAGAAATGTCTGATGTCGAAAGAGAGCAACTTGAAATATTGTTGAAATTTTATTGTAAAGAGCATAATTGCCCATATAAGCAAGGCATGAATGAAATATTGGCACCTTTTATCTTGATGGTTCGCTATAATTTGCCTTTAAATAAAGTATATAACTACTTTGAAGGTTTTATCGATCATTTATTGCCTACTATGTTTTTAGATAAAGTAAATAATAAGCAGGACTTTCGCCCTTTGAAATCGATGTTCATGATTCTTCGCCTTCTACTTAGATACCATGAGCCAAGAATAAGCACTTTCTTTCATGATAATGGCATTTATCCTGAAATATATGCAACTTCTTGATTCCTCACAGCATATTCCAGCAAAATTGGCAATTTAGAAGCATTATTTTTGATTTGAGAAGAGCTGATTATTCAAAATGACCCATTGCACACAATTTATCTTGGAGTTGCGATACTAGGCTATTTCAAAAATTTCATATTAACAAATGAAGGCAGCTTAATACCACAAACAATATTGCATCTTCCGCTCAACGATGCAAATTACATCCAAGAAATAATCCAAAAAGCAAGAGAAATAAAACATAAAATGCCGCTCAGCCTGCATATCAAACTGAAAAGCTATGACATTTTTAATTTAGATAAAATTGACTATATAAATGAAGAGCTTGAAATGCAATTTTGCTTGAATATCATGCCTCAAGAAGTCCTAATGAGAGAATTCCCAGAAGATAGAATTTGCAGCTGCAAAACCAATGATTGTGACTGATGCAAAACAAAAGAGAAAAAAGTTCCTTTGATGATCATAGATGCAAGAACTGAAAGTGAGCACTTTCAAGGGGTATTCCCGAACTCAATTATTTTGATACCAGATGCATACGAAGATCACAACATAATAATCGATTTTCCTGACCAGTTTTTAGAAATGAGAGGAATCTATCACTTTTGCTTGCTTGGCAGCAGAGAGTTAAAAGGGACAAATTTCGACCTTAAAGAAGAAAACCAAATCGAAGAGGATGATCAAAATATTGTTCAGAATATGGTACAAAATTTATTCCAGGCTTTTCTTTTGAAAGGCTTTCAATATGTAAGCATTATTAATGGAGGATATTCAAGATGCCACGAACTGGCTATTAAATATAATTTGCCAATTGAAGGGCATGATAAAAGTGTATGCCAACTTTGCACTCCAAATAAAAGAAGGATTAGTGATATTTTGACTGATCTAATGATGGGAAAAGTCGCTAGAGCTTTTTCTGATGATAAGTGTAAAACTCCCCGGATCATTGATATTGATGCATTGAGGGCTGACCCTTTGACAGCATTTTTCACGTGTAAAGAATACAATATAAAGAAAGAAACAATTTTTAACGAGTGTTTATGTTTGATTGTTACAGACATAAATGTAATTGTGGGAGAAATTGATGAGGTTGGTAATACTTCAGATCCTTATATCATAAGGCAGCTGAAAATCAAACATTTAGTAAAAATCAAATCTCATAAGAAGCTCAAAAATGTAATTAAGCTGAAATTTAAAGGTGCTGACAAGGCATTTTACTATTTTATGAACTCAGTTAGTGATGCAGAATCATGCTTAAGGAGCTTGTCAAGAAACTATGCTGAGCTGAGCATGAAAATTTAAAAGCTTATCCTTTTGCATCGATTTATAAATTATATACAAATAAATTCTAACAAAATAAGCATTGCCTAATATAATTCCACTTTCAAACTGCTTATGGTCTATATAAATTATAATATTTACTGCTTATATGAAAATCAAGTGTTTATTAATTCTGTTTTTAATAGCTGTAGAATTTAAAATGGAGGAGGACATAAGAAACAGTCTTATTGACACAGTAGGATCTCATGTAATATTGGTAGAAGATCTGGAAACTCCGACCTTCAATAGAGAAACATCTGAATATGAGAATTTGGTATATATGCTTAATTCTATGGGCTTTAAACCTAAACAAATAGAAACGGCAATCTCATTTGGTGGGGCAAAATCAATTGATGATGCTTTGGCCTTCTTATTAAAAGGAGAGAATGGCTATGAGCACCCATTCATACGTAATTTCTAAGTAGCTCAATGAGTTGATGATAAACTCTGTGAAATATGTGACGAAATTGAATCAGAGCACCTTAATTTTCGCATAGATCACATAAATGATTCAAATCTCACCAGAAACCCTCTGGAAGAATCCAAATCCAGAATAAGTGATAACCTCCAAGAGCAAATCAACAAATGGACATTTCACCAAGAGTATTGCCAAATCTGCTATAATGACACAGATCTTGAATGAAGCCATCCAGAGTGTGGCAGTCATTCCTTCTGCAAGAACTGCATTTTTGAATACCTCAAGGTAAAAATCAATGAATCAAAAGTCGAAAATATTACTTGTCCTGGAGATGGGTGCCAAAAGGTTTTCACAGAAGAAATGATAGGCCAAATCGTAGGAGAAGAACTTTTTCAAAAGTATAAAAAATTCAAATGAAGACTGGAGCTTCTAAAAGACCCAAGTGTAAAGTGATGCCAAACCCCCAACTGTGAAGGATTTATGAGAGGAAGCAATGACAATCCTCATCTGGTGTGCCCTGTATGTGGGCTGAATGTATGTTTCAAGTGTGGTAATATCTGACATGGGAAAAAAAACTGTGAAAAAATGATTGATGAAGCATATGAAGTCTGGGCAAAAGGAAAAGAAATTCAACTGTGTCCAAAGTGCAGGAGAAAAATTGAGAAAGTTGATGGTTGCAACCATATGACTTGCGCTGTGTGTGGGTATCAGTGATGCTGGCTATGCAGAGGTGTATATAAGCGAAATCATTTCAGCAGATTAAACCCATTTGGGTGTCCAAATTTGCAAGCAGGGTCTAATACAAGGCAAAATTGGCCTCTATGAAAAATTTATAGAAGAAGGGCAGGGACTTGCATGTTTTGAATTGGGCTGATTTTACTATTTCCTTTAATAGGTCTCTTTTATCCAGCCTGATGGGTTTCTTGCAATTGCTATAGGAATTGGGAATATCGTATATCTTGTTGCTGCAATTTTTCATTGTGTATCATAATTTTTATCCTATCTTTGATATTAACACCTCCAGCCTATGTTCTAATCCTTCCTGTACTAATATGCTATGGATTTATTACAGTTTTAAAAGAAATAAAGAGAAAGTGCTGTTAAAGTCATTAGCTTACTAATTAAATATAATATTTACATTATTCTGGGCTATGCTCACTCTCACTAATCTCAATGTCTACAGAATTCGCTTTTAAGAGAACGACTTGTTCATGTTTCAAAAGTTCTTTTCAATCAAATCTGCTGTGCTTATATCTGCAGAGTAGGCATTTCTTTGATCCTTTAGACCTATTAATTCTTTCTTTTGTTGTTTCTCCTGTTATGCACAAAGAAAAATGAAAAATGCATAAAATCCCTATTAGGATTGTGAGAATAAGTAGGAGAATTGTTAAGATTACAACTATGATCAAAATAATTTCTTCTTGATTGATAACTACATATGAATTACATGTCCTTTTTTCATAACTCCCTGGCTTATAAAACAAAAAAGCCAAAAATCCTGCAAGATCCACAAGCCCTAAAAGCACTAAATGCATTACAAAAACTACGAAATAAATATAATTTCTCGCCCCTATACAGTTGTTTAGATAAGGACAGTGGTGGTCAAAAAGCTCTACACAATTATCACACTTAGCACAATGGTGAGACCTAGGAGGTCGGAAAATTTCACAAGTCTGGCAAAATTTATACAAGGCTCCATTTTCCATAAAAATCACATCAGCAGTAAACACCTTAGGCACTCCACCTAGTGCTTCATAAATTTTTCGTCTTGGAATAATTCCTGGCTCTGTAAACACCGTAAGAAAATAAAAGAAAATTGTAAGAGCATAACAGTAAATTGATATTATTGGGATTACTATAGTGACATTTTCTCAAAGATAACTTGCAATAAATAAGAAAAAGCTTGATGGAAGTGTTATAAGTCCAATTATTGTACCAAAAAAATGAATATTATCACATGAAGGCCCTATCATAAATTTTCCCTTGAATAAAAAACGATTTTTTCCAGGCCAAAGCTCTCATAGCTGTTTACTGTATACTTCTTCAGGCAGACAAGGGAATTCGAATGTATTATTAACGCTTTGTACTTGCATATCAAAGTCTTCATGATTTTTGTCTGAATTCATTATATAATTTCTCTTCTAATAAAGTTTAATAATGATTTTTTAAGATGTCAGTATGGAGATAATTAAGCACTTAGCACGATTCCAAAAGAGATAAGTCTAAGATAATTGATTTAAGATTAAATTTATGCATTATTGATTTTAAAATTTGGGACAAATGATATATAATGAATTTTAAGCAAAAGTTCAATTTTGATTTTTCAAACATCCATATTGGCGTTAAATAAGCCAGTCCACAGAATAAAATTAATTTTATTCATTTTTTTAACAATGTGATAATTATATAGGCAATATTTTCAAGATGACAAGATTTTTGTGCTCACTCAGTTTTTTGATACAAATTCAAGATATTGTCAATACAAATCAAAGTAAAACTGATATCAATATGATCCTTTCTCAGCTTTCTCCAAAGATGGCCAATGTTTCATAAATTCAACTATCCGAAAATGATATTATACTCCAAAAGCCATAATAAATTTTATTTAAAAATTTGTCATAAACATGCGCAGAATTTATTCCCCTTCGCCAAGAGAAAAGCTAACTTCAGGCAATGCTGATTTTCCAGAAAGCCTGAAAGAAAATAACACAAAATTATCATTAAGCCAATTTCAATTACTCCGCACTATTGGAACAGGCTCCTATGCTAGAGTAAGACTTGCTCTGCACTTACGAACCAACGAAATGGTCGTAATCAAAATGATTAAAAAATCGTTCGCATCAAGTGAGAAACACATGAGGCATGTTAAAAATGAGAGGCAAATTCTCCAACAGCTGAGATGCCCATTTATTGTAAGATTATTAGGGACATTTCAAGATGAAACCTATCTATACATGGTTCTAGAATTTGCTCAAGGTGGTGAGCTTTATCGAGTGCTCCAGCTTGAGCATTCTTTTCACATTGATAAGATCAGATTTTTTGCTGCTGAAATAGTTTCAGCTTTTTCTCACTTACATAGTAGATCAGTTATCTTCAGAGATTTGAAGCCTGAAAATGTGCTTTTTGCTACAAATGGGCATATTAAATTGGTGGATTTTGGGTTTGCTAAGCATTTGAAAGATGGGGAATTTTCATACACTATGTGTGGCACTCCTGACTATTTAGCGCCGGAGATGATCAGACAGACAGGTCATGAGTTCTCACTTGATTGATGAACATTAGGTATTTTATTATATGAACTGCAAACTGGAAAAACTCCTTTCTATCATAATAATCCTTATATTATGTATGAAAGAGTTTTGCAAGAAGAAGTTAATTTCCCAGAGAACTTTGATGAAGAACTAAAGGATCTTGTTGTGCAGCTTTTAATAAAAGATTATAGAGAAAGAATAAAGCTGATCAACATTAAAAAGCATCCATTTTTTAGAAACATTAGCTGAAGGCAGGTCGAAAAGTTAGGATTAGAGCCAGTCTATATCCCTCCAATATCTTCAAAAATCGATTCATCTAACTTTGATAGATATGAAGAAGAAAACCAAAATGAGCTTCTCCCACCAAGTGATATCCCAGATTTGTTCCCAGAATTTTAAAGTCGAATAATTTCGTCTTTTCTGGGAATATTAAAATAATAAATTTTATATTGTGTAAATTTTTATTATAAATGGAGTCACAGTTACGAAACCAAAAACCTCGAATTATTTATGTTGCTGGTGGTCCTGGAAGCGGCAAAGGCACTCAATGTGCCATTATGGTCAAAGAACTTGGCTACAACCACACTTCAATTGGAGATCTTATGAGAGCTGAAATTAAAGCTGGTTCACAAGAAGGCAAAGCAGTTGAAGCTATAGTTAAATCAGGAAATCTGGTCCCAAAAGAGTTAACTGTATCTCTTCTCCTCAAAGCTCTACAGAAGATGAAAGCCAATACCATTCTAATTGATGGCTTTCCTCGTAGCAATGAACAAGCCGTTTATCTTGAACAAATTACCCAGCCAATTGACTATATTTTACTATTTGACACAGATCAAGAAGACGTACTTGTCAATCGACTTATTGAAAGAGGTTTAACAAGTGGAAGAGCTGACGACAAGGCAGAAACCATTAGATATCGCTTTCAAGTCTATAAAAATGAAAGTGCGCCTGTTATTTCTTTGTATGACCCTTTTAATGTGATAAGAAGAGTTGAATGTTTGGCCTCTATCGAAGAAGTCACTAAAAGGACAATAAAAGCTTTGAGACCTGAGGTATATTTTGTGATTGGGCCAAAGTTTTCAGGCAAAAGCACGGTTTCTTCATATTTGGTATCTAGATTTCAGCTGCATTATATTAGCTTGGATGAGGTGAAAAGAAAGGGCAAAGGGAAAAATGCTGCGACACTAACCAACGATTATGAAATTGCTGACACACTGATTAGCACTTTGCAACAGCTTAGAAACCAATATAGAGTTGTAGTCGAAGGATTTCCAGAAAATCTTATCCAAGCGAAAAGATTTACAAAAATACTTGGCGATCCTAATAGAGTGGTTTATTTGAAATGCTCCAAAGATGTCGCCCAGCAAAGACTTTTAGCTATTGGCAAGCAATCCTCTGTCTATGTATGTCCTCCTGAATTTAACTCAATTTATGAAAAATTTTCAGCCTCAATCCCTGACATTTCAAATTATTATAAAAGCTTAGGTGATCATTATGGAGAAATTCAAGTTAATGATAAAGAAGTTGACTATATAGCAGATAAAGCTTCCAAAATCATTCAGCCAAAAGTCATCATGATAAGAGGAAAAATTTGTCAGCCATTTTTGAAATATATTGAGGCCAAAGGATACAAACTTGTAAATGCGTGCCATTTATTGGTGCTATGAAGAGAAGCAAGAGGGTTGTCCAATACAGTTGGGATTGAGGAGCCTTCGGATGATAGGGAGTTGATTTCCATTCTCAAAAATGTGCTTTTTAGCGGCAACGGTGTAAGTAAGTTTGCAATTTATAATTTTGCCTTGAAAAACGCGAGCTTAATAATGGAGTTCGAAGGGATGGTTTGTGATATTTTGACTGTATATTATTTATACACAACTCCATTTCCAAAAATAGATGATGAAGCGACTCATTGCCTTTTTTCGATGGGCAAAATGCATTTTATTGACACTTACAAAGTAAGCAGAGGGTCCAATTTGACTGATAGTGATAAAAGCTATTTTGATATGGTTATGAAAGAAGTCCATGAAAAGTCAAGATCTTGGGCAATTTTAGTAATTGGCCCAACATTGAGTGGGAAAACTGAGGTGAGTAATTTTATTTCACAAAAGATGGGGTATACTCTTGTTAACTATAATACTATTATTGA
>CATKHM010001227.1:0-10627 GCA_949751825.1 Blepharisma undulans | reverse complement strand
TTTCAACCATCTTGGAGGAATGGCCGAAATCTATGATTTTTAATAGAGAATTTTCTCCAGGATACTCAAATAAGAGGTTTTCAGGCTTTATGTCTCTATGTACAATGCCAAGCTTATGGCAGTGAGAAAGGCCTGAAAAAATTTGCTGCATATATTTTGCAGCTTGGTTTTCAGTAAAATCTTCAGAATTTGTAATTCTTTCAATTAGATTGGAGCCTGTGCATAGTTCAGTAATAATATAATAAGTTTGAGGTTCTTCAATGAATTCTAAGATTCTGACAATATTTGGATGATCCTATATATATTTCTTACAACATGAATTAAATTTTCTATCTCAATCAAAATATGTTCTGTGATCATTTTAGATCTATCAATAGCTTTAACCGCCCTCAAAAGCCCTGAAGCCTTATCTTGCACTTTATATACAGTTCCATAGCCACCTGAACCTATGCGTTCAATAATCTCAAACTCATCCATCAGCGCAGCAGCCCGTTTTTTGATAAAAGAAGCTTTTCTTACCCTGAAACTCAGCGATGTAGGCCTTTTTTCATAAGTTGTGTTATATTCGTCAGGGCCACCTAATGAATCAAGAGATTCACGGCTTTTATCGACGATAGAATTTTTTTGCCTTAAAGAGGAAGCCAAAGGGTCTTTGTTTGTAATTCCCACAATCTTTAATGTTTGACAGCATCCCATACTGATTTTATAAATTAATAAATATATTGATTACAAAATGAATTTAAATGATTTTTGATTATTTTTGTGAGATAAAAAATACTATAACATAAAATAAGCTATAAAGGGTATATGATTATAAGCATATTCTTTGGAGATTATCCATTTATTCATATATGCATATTAAATTTGGAGTTGGAAAATTAAAAAAAAATATTCATCATTATATTGAAAAATTAGCTTTTATATATATTAATTAAATCAAAGAAAATTCTCTATCAATTTTTATTTTTAACGTTAGATTTTTTTAATTTCCAATTTTTTAAAATACATTTATCATTAAAACAGAGGCTATTTCTTCATCTAATTTCCTTAATATTCCATTATTAAAATTCCAAATTATCGAAAAGCCAGATCTCGCTCGAAACACAGAAAATATGATGAACTCAACTTTCGATAATTTTACCAGCGCCTTATCAAAAACCTACAAGTCCCCTTCCCCTATCTCCTATCGTTTTCAATTGAAAAGTTCTCTATCAAAATCTCCAAGAAAACTAAAAACCCCTAAGAATCTAAAAGAATACACTCTTGATGACTTTAAATTTCCTCCAGCTATGAGAATAGCGTCTCCAAAAGCAATAAAGATCAGAATAAAAACCCCATCAAGGCAAAGCAGGTGCTTAACGAATGGGCTTTGCATACAAGGAAAATGTGTAAGCACAATGAGAGCTGCATCTGCTCATATGGCGTTTAGCTCTTTTGAGCTGCAAGACCCAAATAGAAGCATTAAAAGCAGATTGCTTGAAAAGAGATCGAAAAACATTGGACAAATGGTATTAAATACAGAGCAGGATGAGTTTAAAGTATGGGGAGAAAATTAAATAATGTCTATTTACGTAATTCGTTTAAGATCTAAGGGACATTTATTACAGCGTCAATATATTCCCAAGTCTTATTATCATTTCTTTCTTGTGCCTCTTCAGCAATTTTTTCCAGGGAAGCTTTACTTATCATCTTTACGGCTAAAATGCATTTATGCGCGACTTCTCTGCACTCATTCTGATCAATCACGCTTCTTGCCAGTTTATTTACAATAAATTCTAAATCCTTACCAAACGTAGTATTTAAGCTTTTAAGCTTTTTATTTTGCTGTATTTCCACTGTTTGTTGTTTAGGAGTTTCAATTGCAGAGACAATGCTTAATAAACAGTTTAAAGCTTTACCTTTAAGGTTTCCAGCCTGGCCATCATAAATAGTAAGGATTTTATTTATAATATAGTGAAAAAGTTGGGTTTTCTTATATGTGATAAAAATTATGCTTTCTCTAGTAAAGCTAGATGCATTAGAGAATATTCGGCTTACTTCATCTATGGCTTGCATTTTTACATTCGTTTGGCTGTCGTCGAAGCATTTTATTAGTTTTCATATGAGCTTAGAATTAAAGCCATGGGTTTTATAGGTATTTAGAGTCAATAAGGCTTCTTGTCTCATGTATGAGATTAATTCACGAGTTTTTGTTTTTGGAGAGAGGCAATGAATGATAATTGCATCTATAGTTGACGAGAAATCATAAGCTTTATATCTGATTAAACCCAAGCACTCTTTATGCAATTCAAGCTTTCCTCTATAATTAATAAGTTTTTGCACAATGCTCAGGATAAGTTCAGCAATTTCTTTGTTTTTGTTATAAGAAAGGCTATTAAGTTTGCTCACCAATATCCTAAAGTGAATTCACTATTTAGAAATTTACCTTTTTATGTTCTGTATTTCAATTTTTTATATCCGAGCTGGCAAGTAGCAAATTAAGCATTTCACATATACTTGTATCAAACGGATTGAGCTTGTCAATGCCAATAGAGATATTTCTCAATAAAAGTTTATTAATTGTCTCAAAACAATTATTACTCATTTCTACAATAGAATGAGACTGTGAAAGGCTTTCACAGTGGATAACTATCCACAAAATAGCTGTTGAATTTTCTATGATCACAGTGTAATCTTTAATATCATTGATATTTTCATAAACTTTGGCAAGCAAAGTTTCTATTGTTTTCAAGCAATTAAGTGCTTGTGGGCCTATCATGGAGCTTAATGAAAAATTGTATAAAGTTGTGATGACGGTTTCTAATTGATCGTCAAGTTTTTTGTGGAGAATAGCTGCTTCTAGGTGGCCTTCTAGAAGTAAAGCCAAAATTCCAAGAGCTGTTTCTCCATTTCATGCTTGAGGCCTTGCTGAGCTAGAAAAGCAATTCATGTGGCATCCACAGCTTTCTTGTTGACTGCATAAAAATTACATTGAATTAAAAGAGTTGAGGATAATAGGCAAGTATGTATCAATTGCTAAATATCTTCCAAGAAGCCTCAATCCTAGCTCGATTTTTTCCAAGACTTCAGCTTTTTCATTATTTTCTATCAAAAATCTTGATAAATTCAAAAAAGATTCAATATTTTGGGACATTCTTTCTTCTGTATATATAATCAGTGTGACCAAAATATTGGCCGAAAAAATTTTTGAAACTAAATTTCAAGCAGAAAATTCTTGTAAAGCTCTATCATAAAGCTTTTCAAAATGCTTTTTGAATAAATATCTCGCTCCTGCTCTTGGTCGTTTTATGATCGGATTTGGCAACGACAATGCTCGTTGGTGCCCTTTTCCTCTTGGATCTCTAATTATTTCGTTATTCTCTCTTTCGTTTATCGCACCAATTTCTTCAATTACCTCAAAAGTTGATTCTTTTACAGTTTCATTATTATCAAAAAGTCCGATAATAAGATAAGGAATAAGTCACTTCTCAAGATCATATTTATTTTGATGATTTGTCAAAAGGTCTCCACACATCTTTATGAATTTTTCTCTGAGTTCAGCTGAGGGATGTTTTATGAGAGAACAAGTTACGCTTTGAAAATCAATAAACTTTGATAAGGGTGCAGATTCTGGATCGTCAATAGAAGTTAGTGATTGAAGAAGTTCAATATTTTCTTCTAAATTTCCCTTATTTATAGCCTCGTTTAAAATATCAATCCCTTCTAATTTTTTGCTTATATCTTCATTTCCTAGAAATTCTAAAATTTCTTCTTGTTCTTTTTGCCTTTGTCTATTCATATTTATAACGCTTGCTAGGCTTAGGCTATTATTTTCATGGCAATATAAAGCGAATGCAAAATAGAAACAAAATGATAGTTATTAAAGATGCAATTTTACTTTTAAATATGACAATAGAATAAAATTGAAAAGAATAATAAAAATTATCATGATTATTTCTTATTTCGTATTTATTAAAATGAATTTAAGCTTTGCATATTTATAATAATTATTAGCATGGAAATATTAGAAAGAATTGCTTCTATATTTAATAGACAGGATATTCCTATATACAGGAAATTCAAAAGAAGCTTCCATATTGATCCATATACAGCTCAAGTTACAATTTCAAAAGAACTGTCAATGAAAATGAAGAGAGATGAAAACTTTGAAGACAATTTTTATAAAGAATTTATGAGCTTGATAAAAAATTATCATCAGCTTGGGCCCAAAAATTTATCTGTAAAACAAATTAAAGCATGTGCTGAAGAGGTTTTTGAGTATTGAATTATAGCTATTAAGCTATTTCCTATGTCAGAATATTTCATTAGTATTAAAAAAGCAATTTACCTTAATCTCACCATTGCTGATGCTAGATTTCGAGATGAACTTTGATTATTGGCGGCAAATATAAGAGAAAGATACCGAAGTTTTAGTGATTTAGAAAGAAAGGCTGTTTTTGGTACAAGAATGCTATATAATGATATAGAGCTGATGGGAGCAAAGGAATTTGATGACATTGCAAGGTGTCAGGTTGCAGACTGGCAATGGCGTTTTGAATAATTTTATTATAAACTGTTTTGTCTATATTCACATAATTGAAGAAAAGCACATTATATAACTTCAAAAACTGTAAATCAGTTGGAAAATTTTCAAAAAACATACTAAAGTTTGTACTTGAAATTACAAGGTGCAAAAAAGTAAATAATGAGAATAAGAGCGTTCTGGTGTTCGAACCATATAAAATCTGAATCTACTAAACCAAGTTTCATAATATAGCAAGAATTTTTTTTATATTACCTAAAACAAGTTATTTGGAATTATCAAAATTTATTATTTAATTAAAAAGAGCATTTTTTTCTAAACTACTTTGAAGCAGTTAAATAAAAATAAAATCGGGGGGCTGATTGATAAAAATTATAATGTCAAAAGTACCAGAAAGTATTACTCTAGTCGATTTCTATAGCCAGATTACTACCCTCCATCAAGAATCCCAGGCCCGCATTAACACTGTATTTGAAAGTCTCAAGCAAGAAGCAGTTGCACTTCTTCACAAGTATCTCGTATCTCTCGATCAAAATGAAGATCCTGAAGAAGCTTCTACAAATACTTCGGCTTCCCCTAAGCATTCAAAAAATCAAGAAAATCCGACCTTCTCCAGCAACACTGAAATCTTGCCACAAAAGCCTCAACTGAGGATCGCCAAAATAGAAAATTCCAAAGCTAAAGAAGAAAAAAATGAAGAGGAAGATGACTCAGACACTCCTAATCTGCCCATCAAAAGAAGACGCAGAACTAGAGGTGATATTTTAAATACCGAGCCTTCTTATATAAGCGAATACAAAGAAAAACTTGAAAATTTCAAAGATATGGCAAGAAACCTATATGACAAAAATGTTTCACCAAAAATCATATCAAAATTACTGAATTTTCCTATAACTATTATACATGTGCTTGGAAACTGGACCCAAATTTCATATGATATTGCCAAAAAAAATCGAGAAACAAAGAAAAGTGTCCTAAAACTGTCAGAGGAAGGACTTTCTATTAGTGATATTTGTGAAAAGCTTTCAATAAAGAAAAGCATTGCAAGCATGATATTAGATGAAAGCTCTTTATCAGCTGTTATCAGATCTCCAGAAGACAAGAGAAAGTTTATCAAAAATGTGATAGAACAAGTTGATGTTTCAAAGCAGGCTATATCAAAAATGACGGGCATTAATTATGTGAAGCTTTATGAATGGATTAATCAGTATAATAGCAATCAGCCTTTTAGTAATGATGAATACATTGATGAAGATGATGGGTATTCAAGAGAAGAGATTAGAAAATCAATATATGACTACTTATTGAGCAATTCTGCAGAATCAGCAGCTGAAAAAAATGGAATTGCGAACCCTGAATTGGTTTTAAAGTGGTTCAAATGTTTGAAGAGTTGTGGAAAGGCAAAAAAAATTGAATAAATGTAAATTTAAATATTATTAATTTATTTTTAAGGGATCTACAATATTTTTATTTTTAGTTTTACTATTTACACTTTGCAATTATATTTCAATAATACCAAAACAATGATTTTATAGTTTCAAACCAAACGAATATAAATATGGATTTAGCAAAACCCTATGATGAAGAAATTTATGAAACTGAGCAGTTCATCAAGAAATTAAGAAATAAATCAAAAGCCACTGAAGAATCCTCATGAGAAAAATTTAAAGCATCACTAATAGTGATCCAAAATTCAGAAAAAGAACTTTTTGTGCTATTTTTTATAAATATCATGCTTAGCCTTGACTATTATATCTTGACAACAATGATACCGCTTTATTTTTCCCAAGAAGAAGGTGCATCTGATACAGAGGCAGGAGTTGTCTTCGGGCTTGTAGGTATTGTAATAGGCATTCTGGCAGTTTTTCTGGGTCCATTTGTAAACAAATTAGGATGTAAGCAATCCTTGATTGTATCGGGTGGATTTACATTTATTGGATATATACTTCTCTTATCGACAAGAAATATAATAGTAAATCTGATAGGAGTTATATGCTTTTTAACTGTAGGATGCTCCATGTCATGATCTGTTGTAGAATTAGGGGCCAAGTTATACACAGCAAAAGAAGCAAGAAACACAAGTAATTCTTTATTAATGATAGGGAATTTTTTCTCAGGAATTTTGGCTGGAACTGCTATTGATTTTATTTGGACAAGTAATGGAAACATGAATAATAAATATTTTACCATTTATAGCACTGCTGCTTTTGCTGCAGGATTATCATTTCTTGCAGCAATGTCCATGAGAGAACCTCGCGAATCTGAAAATGAAGAAGAGGAAGAAATTATTTTTTCAAGAAATTTGTATATAAAGAAAAAATTCTGGAGGTTTTTGGCACTTATTTTTTTGCTGATTTTGCTGAGAAGTGGATGTTTTGGACATTTAGATGCAACTTTTCCAAAATATCTGACAAGACAGGAAGGAGAAAAAGCTCACTTTGGGGCATACCTAGCTTTGCATTCTGCAACAATGTTATGTGGAACAATTGGCTTTACCCCGCTTTCATATAATTTTTCAAGCTATTCTTTGATTTTAGCAGGAGCTGTTATGGGTTCGATTGCGCCTTTATTTTTAGCTATAGGAGGAAGCACATTTTATTTTATTTGTTTTGTGCTTGTGGTGTCTGCAGGTGAAAGCTTATGGGTCCCAAGATTGTTGGACTACACAATAAGAATTGCGCCTAAAGGAGAAGAAGGGACCTATCTAGCTTTATGCAATTGCCCCTTTTACTTCGGGATGATTGTGACTGGAATTTTTTCTGGAAATTTGCTTGAAATGTATTGCCCTGAGGAAGGAGAAAATAATTGTGATAAAATGTGGCTTATTATAGGAATTTGTGGAATTGTAATTCCTATTCTATTGTTCATGTTTAGAAAAATATTAGAGCAGCCAGATGAAGAAGAAAATCCATATATGCCTTGCTATAAAGAAGGGAAATTTAATTATGATAAAGTTCCAATAAACTAATGCTAATAAATATGCATTTTATACTAAAATTGCAATTAATTTTAGTAAACACTACAAATTGTGAATAATATGAGATATTATGAACTTCTCAAATAAACTATCTCATCTCTTAACTTTTCCAATCTTCACAATTCTACAACAATTTTTATTCCTAATAAATCTTAATTCCATAAAAATTATGGACGAAACCCTGATAATCGAAGCTTTTGCTACAAGCCTCACAAATAACAACGAAACTCGTCGTAAAGCAGAAGAATATCTTCTCTCTATTCAAAGTTCTCCAGGCCTAATCCCCATTCTTGTAAAAGTTTCTCTCAGCAATGAGCAGCTCCCAATTAAGCAGAATGCAGCTATATTTTTAAAGAATTTAACAAAAACCTGAAAAGACTCCAAACGAGATTTTACTCTTTCAATCGACGACAAAAACTATCTGAAAGCCAACATAATGTACTGTTTACGATATTCCATTCCTGAGAAAATTCGTTCACAGTTCGAAGAAATTGCACACAATATAGCAAAAGCTGATTTCCCTTGAACTGAAATATTGATACAATGTGATGAAGCATTGAAATCAAGAGATGCAGACTTAATACATTCAGGGTTAGATATGATTCATCAAATTGCAAGGGTTTATGAATTTGTCATGAATGAACGAAGAAATAACTTAAAAGTTTTGGTATCTAGATATTTTCCTATTATTGATTCATTGTTTACACATTTATTGGGAGAGGAAAATGAAAATGCTTATAAGTATATTTGCTTGATTTTACAAATTTATTGGGTTTGCTTTTATATTGAGCTCCCTGAAGATCAAGCAAGCATAAGTAGCTTGTCAAGCTGGCTGACGAAATTTAAAATTATTTTGGATAAAGATTTAGGGGAGCTTGAAAATCCAGTGGCAAATGAAGATGAAGCGAAAATAAGAGAGGAGTCTTCCCAATGGGCATGCAAAAGATGGGTAGCTCAAATAGTGCATCGATTTTTCAACAGATATTTCAATTTGCATCATTTAAATGGACATAGTAGAGTTATAGGTGAACATTTTCAATCTAATTGGGCTGTTCCTTTTTTTGAATCAATTTTACCATTACTTTTGAAGCGAACTGGCCATTTTATACCGAATATCGTTGCAAATTATCTTTTAAAATACATAAATCAAGCTGTAAAATTCCCTGTAACTTGTGAAATATTAAAGGCTAAAGTAACAAATTCCAATCAGCTTATAATCCATTTATTGGTTACAGACATTATAGTTCCTTATCTATGTCGAGTCAAAACTGATGAAGAACTATGAGAAGAAAATCCTATTGAATACGTCAGAAAAGAAACTGATTTAAGCAGAGCTTACTATTCTCCGAAAAGCTCAGCAATTGATTTATTATTAACTCTTGCTGAAAAAGGGTATTTAAATCAATTTTTAGATTACGCAGTCCGAGAGCTTGTATCGAGCCCTCAATTGATTAAAAAAGAAGCTTTATTACTAGCAATTGGATCACTTTATCAACTGATGAAGGAAAATGAAGCCATTTCACAAAATGTTCAAAACTTATTAATTACACACGTTTTACCTGAATTTGACAGTCAAATTGGATTTTTACGCTCAAGAGCTATTTGAATGTATGCACAGTTCACAACTTTCCCTTATTCAGATGTAAGCCATCAACAACTAGTTGTACAAAAAACATGCCAACTTTTGCAAGACCATGAACTTCCTGTAAGGATTGAAGCGGCGATTGCATTGCCTCGACTTCTTGTATGGGAAATCGCCAAAGAAAGTATAGGAAAAGAAGTTGGTACATTACTAAACATATATAAAACGTTAATGAGCGAAATTGAATTAGAAGAATTAATTGATGCATTAGAAGACATAGTTTCTAGGTTTCCTAAAGAAACAGTTCCTTATGCTTTGGATTTATCGGAACATCTCACACAAAATTTTTTACGAATTTCTGAAAAAGACTCAAAAGATGATGAAGGAGACAATGCAATGGCTGCTATATCTATTTTAAACACTATATCGAAAATTATTGATGTGCTTGAAGATAGAAATGAAGATTTAGTTAAAATATCGATAATAGTGAACCCTATACTTGAGTTCTGTTTAAGTGCCAAAGGATCTGAATATTATGAAGAAGCCTTACATTGTTTGACAAGCTTGCTTTATTATGCGCCTGCTGGATCATTGGGGCATTTATATAAATATGTAGTATATTTAAAAATTTCCTTACTAGGTGAAGGAGAAATAAAGCCATACGGAAGAGATCATCTCGAAGAAGTCTTTTCACCATTAGCCAATTATATATCAAAATACCCACAACAAACTTTGGCAAACATTCTCGTATTTTTTGATCTTGCTGTAAAGCTATTAAAAGAAGACGAACAAGAAATAATTACAGGCTGCAAAATTTTTATCGCGATTATTGAAAATAATCAAGGAAGAATAAATCAAGCTCTACCTCAAATTGCTCAAATCGTATGAAAAGCAACAAATGTGCATTCCAAAAAGGTAAAAATTATTGGATGTGAAGTCATATTGGTAGCGTTATGAAACAACCCAATTATCACTTGCCAAGGGTTGCAAGCCAATAATGTTCTTATAGATCTTTTATCGTTTTGCTTTGAAAATATCCTGAATTTTAAAGAATCCATGGCTAGGGCACACATAATAGTTGGTTTTGGCTCACTATTATATTTAGGAGAGCAGCTCCCTCAAATAATTTCAAATAGTTTAGGAATTATTATGCAAAAAGTACTCATTGTTTATAAAGGAACTTTGAATGAAAAATCAGGATTCCATCAAGAAAATAATAGCCAAAGCTCTACATTTGTAGACTCTGAGCAATTTAAGCAAGAATACTCCAAGCTTCTGTATGATTATAAATTCTCACAAAAAACTGATGATAGCGACGAAGAAAGTGATGAAGATAATTATGGCTTTAGCACGGAGCCAGAAGAATTATATGATTCTCCATTTGAATCATTGAATTTAAAGGACTTTCTAAAGGCAATTTTCACTAATTTTGGGACAAAAAACGAGGGAATATACAAAGAAATGATCTCGAAATTAAGTGAAGAAGATATTGCTGTGTTAGGAATGATAATGAATTAAATAATAATAATTCTATGGAAGAAACACC
>CATKHM010001226.1:0-10628 GCA_949751825.1 Blepharisma undulans | reverse complement strand
CAATTTTAGGACTATTAAGTTTACAACCCAGTGAAGCAGTTGAGAAATTGAAAAATATGATTCCAGTCAATTCAGATTGGCAAAATAGCGAAAAGATTTTTAGTGGAATAAGTGAAAAACTTGAGAATCTAATTCAGTGTTTCATTCAAGACAAGTTCGAAGCATATTTAGACAAAAGATTTTCTCATATAGAAAGCACTCTTGATCAGCACAATAAAATTATTAACACCATCAATGAAGAGCATAAAATAAGTACTGGCACAACGAATATTGAGCTAGAAAAAATCAAGAATTCTCTTAATATGTTAATAAAAGAAAGTAAAGAAGGTGTAAAAAGCGTAGAAGATTTTAATGAAATGGTAAAACAAAAAGCAGAATCGGAAGCAGCTTTAATTATCTCTCAACAAATGAAGGCTAAAGAAGACCTTAACCGCAAGCTTGAAGAAGAATATAAACTTCGAAATATAAACGATCTTCAACTATTACGAGAAAAAACTGCAAAAATTTTAAATCAATCAAATAATTGGGAAAATGAAGAAGATTATAGAAGAACTTGCATAACATGCCAGGCTAATTCTTATACGTATGATCGAGAACTTGAGGAAATTTTTCAAAATTACATGAATGTTTATTCCCAAAGAACATCACTTTATATGATAACTAAAAATAAAAACAGAAGTATTTTGTGGGGTTATAATACTGAAAAGAGAATAAAAGAAGTCAGGGTGTTGGAGACTCCAGAAATAATAGATTATGGCACTTGTATCACTCAAATACCTGGTGGGAAGTTATTTTGCTATGGGAAATTTCCGATTTCTGGTCTGACTTTTATAATTGATGAGAATTATAGAGTGCAACAGCTACAGTATGGAACTCCTTGTTTATACTCATCAGCTATCTATTTCAATCAAAACGTTTATTGCTTCGGAGGCAATAATGGCACACTTAATTTATCTCTATCAAAAAGATATGATTTGAATAGAAGCATATGAGTCGAATTAAGCCCACTCCCTCAAACAGACTACAATTGCAATTGCATCATATTCAATGAAAATATTTTGATATCTGGATGGGTGAATAGAAATATTTTTAGATATTCAATCAATAGCAATAGTTTCACAACAATTCCTTTTCAGTTTGCAGCCAAAAGAACCAAGATCCTTATAAATTCAGAAAGACTGTATTTAATTGAATGTGGGAATAATGGATCAGTCTATGAAAGTGAAGTTTCTAATGATACCGCTTGAAGGCCAATATCAGCTTCGATTATCAATTATTCTCATCAAGTTTATTGCTCATATAATAAAGGAGGAGTATATGTTGCGTCTTTGCAAGATAGCGGGTTTATTATATACAAGTTTGATTTAAAACAAAAATTGTTGACTTTTGAGACTTAAATAATTTAAATTTAGGATTAAGCTTATTAATATTGGCTCTATTTTTGTTTATGAAATTCTTATGATTACTTTCTATAGATGTGAAATTATATATTAGACAAATATATACTTAAAAACTATTACTTTTCAAGCCAATCCAAGGCTTTTTTGGCAATGAATAGCCAAACACGACCAATAACGAGAATTTGGGTAATATAAGATTAATCAGACGTCTCGATATCAATATGATAATAATTATATGGTTGACACGCAATGTTTCGAGCCAGGCTGCATGCTTGATGCTGATTATGTATGCCAATGCACTCCTGAAGGAATTTATTGTTGTGAAAAACATTTCAGCAAGCATTTAATGCTGCCAAATGGAGCGCACTTATTGAAATCTATTTTTGTAGAACCTTGTGAAGGGACAAAAGAAGCAATTCTCAACTTTCTTGCAGAAGTCAATTCAGACTATCAAAAGCAAAAGAAAAAGGTTCTAGATTCATTTAGCAACCACTTTTTTAATTCAAAAAGTGACTTAGACAAGCTCATAAAAGAGATCGATACTTATTCAGCTGAATTAAGCCATTTTTTCACAATAATTATTCAAGCCAAAAAAATATCAAAATCAGAAAAAGATCCAGTTTTAGGACTTTTGAGTCTACACCCTGAAGAGGCTGTTGAGAAAGTAAAAGCAATAATTCCTGCCACTTCAAATTGATACAAAGACGTAAAGATGCTTTGTGGGTCAAGCCAAAAAATTGAGAAAATGATAGAATGCATTATCAGAGACAAGTTTGAAAATTATATTGATAAGAAATTTGAAAAGATAGAAAGCAACCTGGAAGAACAGAATAAAACTATTGGCTCGGTGCGTAATGAGTTGGCAAATATGAAGGATACTATTTCAGGGGTAATCCATGAGAACAAAAATATTAGAAATGAACTTGATGATTGGAAGCAAGTAATAAATAATAAAACAGATAATGACAGAATCTCGCTTAATTCTCAAATCACTAAAATAACAGAAGATCTCTATAGCAAACTCAAAGAAACAGAAAACGCTCAAAATCTAAGTGTTATTGATATAAAGGATACCATTTCCAGTTTATCAAGTGAGCAAGAAAAAAATTGAAAACAGCTTGAAGCCTGAAAGACAGCAGTAATGATTGATACAAAAACAGTGCAAAATTTGCTCAGATCTCAATTATTTGAAGTTACTGAAGCTCTTGACCAAAAGCTTCAAAAGGAAAATGGGAGATATAAAAAGATGATTGAGACTCTAAATGCTGAGTTTGCTTCCTTAAAGAGCATAATAAATGACAACAATAAGAATTTAAAAGAACTTAAAGAAGCAAAAGAGCAAATAGAAAGCACAGTGAGCATTCTCAATTCTCACATTATAAGTAAAACTGAAGATATCAGTCTCCAAATTAAAGTAGATAAAACTAAAAGCAATAGTAATCTGATTAGTGCCGAAATTAATCAAGATTATACGAGTGCTCATCGCCAAAATACATCAAATTTAATAGAAGAAAATAAGAGTACCAATTTCACTGTTGGTGACATTATAGGTGGAGAAAATGAAGAGAAGATTGAAAGGGAGCCATCCCCTTGCATAAAAGAGGCTGAGGAAGACAGTAAAGAATATGAGCTTATTGACTTTGAAATTGATTCTTCGAGTAGCATAATAAATGAGAACAGTAAGCATCACAAAGGATTTGAAGAAGTAAAAGAAAAAGATAGAGGCGAAATAAAATTTTTTCAAAGCAATCTCAAAATAGCACCCCCTGAAATGCCTAAAATCACTATTCAGAAGGATATCATCTCTCTTCATCCAAAAAAATCTGTTTATAATCTTCGAAGTGAAAATGGTAGAACTATTTTATGTGTTTACGACACTGAAAGTGAAAGCAAAGAAGAGAAAATTTTGCAAACTCCAGAAGTTTTAGACTATATTACTTGCATAACTCAACTTCCAAATGGTAAATTATTCTGTTATGGTAAAAATCCACCTTCAGGGATTACATTGTTGATTGATGAGAATTGTCAAGTTGAAGCTCTGCCATCTGGAACTCCTTGCTACTGCTCATCAGCTATCTATTTCAACCAAAATATTTATTGTTTTGGAGGAGAAAATAAGCCTGGTAATCCATTTAATCTATCTCGTAGATTTGATTTGGATCGTAATAGATGAAGAGAACTAACTCCAATGCCACAACCTGATTGCTATTGCCATAGTATAATAATATAATGGGAATATTTTGATTTCTGGATACTGAAATAGAAGGCTTTTGCGATATTCAATTGATGCCAACTCATTCACATCAATTCCTTATGAATTTGAAGGAAGTCAAAGTAAGATCCTGATAAAAGCAGACAGACTATATTTGATTCATTCTGGTCATAGATCAATATATCAAAGCGAAATCGGAAGTGACACTGCTTGGATGCGTATTGGATACTCATCAAGCAATTTTTATGCTAATCAAGCGTATTGTGTATGTAATAAAGGAGAAGTGTATATTGGATTTAATTATCACTCTATACGGTACTACAAATTTGATCTTGATGAAAAAATAGTACTAAAATTAGGCTAAGCTTAATAAGATTCTATTTTTATTTTAATATAGATTATCTAAACATAATTCCTATAAATAAAGAAAACAAATTTATATATCTGAAGAAAATTATGGGTCTTATCAGATTGAATGAAAATGATAAGCATATATGAAGCTCGCTTTTTTGTGAACAAATTAATTTTTGAAAATCTAGTTTGAGGATTATATGTAAGGTATATATTTTAGGATTATGCAGCAAAAAAGATGACTAGGGACAATTAATGAAACAAATTTGCTATTTTAGTCAATTCCTTATTGGTAGAATATATTAAAATAAAAATAAAATCTTATGAAGATGGTTTAAGCCAAATACTTGTTGAATTAATGCAGAGATGAAGAATTAAAGTAGCCGAAATACGCTGAATGCATTGAAGGAAATAGCCTATAGAAACATCCCTGGAACTGATTGCTAGTATCTAGAATAATCTTTGATATATATTCAACAATTTATATTTTAAATTCATTATATGATGATTGATAAGTATGCATGCAATTTGGATGCCTTATTTAAAGATAGCTTATTTTAAGATAATTCAGTCAAACTTTTTTGGTGTAGATTAAACTTGAAGTATCCTGCATTTCAACTATCGGTATCTCTATTATAAAAAGGGATTCCAATATACACTCCTTTCTTATTATATGCGCAATACACTTGAGCAGTAGCATTGATTGTCGATTCAGCAATTTGTCTCCAAGCACTGTCACTTCCAGTTTCGCTTTCATATATTGATCCAGCACATTCAATCAAATACAATCTCTTTTCATTTATCAGGATCTTTACTCTATTAATTGCGAATTCATAAGGAATTGATGTGAATGAGTTGGCATCAATTGAATATTGCAAAAGTTTTGAATTAACCACTCCAGAAATCAAAATATTCCCATCAAATATTATACTATTGCAATAAAAATCAGGTTTTGGCATTGGAGTTAATTCTCTTCATTCATTTTGGACCAAATCAAATCTACTCGATAGATTAAATTCATTAGTACCTTGTGCTCCTCCAAAGCAGTAAACATTTTGGTTGAAATAGATAGCTGATGAGAGTCAACAAGGGGCTCCAGATGGCAGAACCTCGACTTCATAATTCTCATCGATCAGCAATGTGATTCCAGAAGATTTACCTCTACCATAACAGAATAATTTACCATCTGGAAGTTGAGCTATGCAGGTGCCTGAGTTTAAGACTTCTGGAGTTTCCAAGATTTTCTTTTTTTTTCTTTCACTTTCAGTGTTGTAAATATATAAAATAGTTTTATTTTTTTCTGATAAAATATTATAAACAATTGGTTTTGGATGAAAAGAGTGGAGATCTTGCTGGATAGTAATTTCAGGGTTTGGAGTGGATTCTATTATCCCTACTTTGAGATTACTTTGATGAATTCTAAATTCGCCTTTGACATTTTCTTCATCAAATCCTTTTTAATTTTTACTGTTTTCGTTTATTATGCTCCTTAAGCTCTCATTTTCCGCCTTAAGCGATTCAATTTCCTTTTTTAAGCTCTTATTTTCTTTTTTATATTTAGAATACTTCTTTCTTAATTTGTCTTTTTTTTCCCTTTCTTCATTAAGCAAATTTTTCCAAATTGCTTCTTTCATTACAGATGCTTTTGGAATTTCAATGCCTAGACTTTGAGTTTTATTGACTATAAACTCATAGCTTAATAAGTCTTCTATCGTTGGCCTTTTTTTCCTTTGCTTCTGTAAGCACCAATCAATGACTCCCCTCAGCTCATTTGAGTATATATCTCTAGTTGGTCCATGTGGCTCATTTTTGATTTTATTCACATTACTGTCAAAAGGATGCTCAAGATTACAGAGAAAATATAAAAGACACCCAGCTGCCCAAACATCGCTCTCTTTGGCTTGGATCTCTCCATCACATGTCCTAGGAGAATAATAAGCAGGAACACCTTGAATTGAATGCGAATAATTATGCCGAGAAATCCCAAAATCAGCTATTTTGACGTTATCATTTTCATCCAAAAGAATATTTTGCATATGAAGATCTCGATGAATAAACTCGTTTTGATGCAAGCACTCAAGTCCAAAGCAAATTTGTATGAAATACTTTCAGATTCTGTCTTCTTCGAAAAATCCATTTTCTCCTATCTTGTCAGAAACTGCCTTGAGGAGATCTCCCTTTCGGCAAAAATCCACGATCATATAGAACGTGTCGCCAGATGTATAGAAGCGGTCTAGATGGAGTTTATATGGATTAGCCAATGAAAGAACTTCCATTTCAGTCTCAATGTCCTTTCAATTTGCTGGGCTTTTAAGTACAACCTTCATTGCATACGCTTTTCCAGTGCCTAAATAAAAATTACTTTTCTTTATAACTTTGAAGACACTTCCGAAAGCTCCACTGTTGAGGAAAATATCGACGTCAAAGTTGTCGGTTAGCTCACTAGGCCAAGTTGGCATCTTTATTATTATGGATGAAATTATTCTTGATATAAAAATGGACTTCAAAAAGGCTTTATAATTTAAAGATTAATATGGCTGTGAGCTTTCTTGTCTAATTCTAATTTTATATAGATTTAATATTCTACTGGAAGCATCTTATTTATTAATAAATATGGTCTAAAACTTAATTCAATGAATCTTTTTCTTGCAACAAGAAGAAATCATATAATTTATACTTATATCTCCTTTTAGAAGCACGTCATTCAGATAATTTGAATATCCAAATTCAATTACAAATATATCTGTTAGAAAATATAAATTTGAGTTTGCGTGGCCTTTTTCAAGGATTAATTTTAGAGAGAACATTGAAATAGACTTAAACAAGTAAAATTAGTCAATTTAAAATTAGGGAAAATAGAATTTTCTCGACATATTTTCATAAATCTTATAATAATTATCTCATTTCGATATAAAATTGTGGGAAAAAAATTCGATTAAAAATATTACAAATATAATTAATCTTATTTAAAAACGATAAAGAAACTAAATATTTTTAGTTTTAAATGGAGCATTTTCTTTCAATAAAGACCAGAAGTGGTTGTTTGTTGAAATTTCTTACTTCAAACAAGGCTCAGGTCTTTGATCCATTTGAAAATCTGATGTGTAACGATGTAGAGATAATTTATTCAGGGATTGAATGCTCAAAAGCCCTAGAACTTTTAGAAAAGGGAAACTCATTTTTGATTGATATTGCAAAAAGTACAGAAGGGCAGTGTGTTTTATTTTAATGTACTCTTCTAAAAAGTGCAGTAGGTGTAAAACAACTTCTTGCAGTAATAAGAGATTTACATATGAATCATTCAAAGATTTTAATATCAATAACATTATAGCTTGTCATGATCATGCACATTCAATATAGAAAGTTTTCCAATTTTTGTTTAATATAATTAATAAGAGTAATTTGTAAGGACTAAAAGTCTTTTATTACTGCAATTCCTTAACCGCATTTTTAAGCTATGAGGAATGTCTCCAAGTTATTTATTGCTTTGCCTCAGTTTTGGTAAAGAAACAAATGACGCTGTTTGTAGCATAATAAATGAGGGAAATAAGTGTTAAAAATATTTGAAGAAGGAAAGTAAAAAGCAAAAAGGAAATCAGAAGGCGAAATAAACAAAGCTCAAAGTAAACCAATCCAGAATGCAGAAAGCAACCAAAGCCCTAACAATAGTATTCTGCAAATCCTTGGAGATAATGGATCACTAATTTTTAGTAAGCAGAATGATGCAGAGTTAGAACAAGAGTTTAGAATGACTTCCTTAATTTATGAAAGCAGCACTCATGATCATTCATTGACAAAGGCCTATCAAAAATACGTCAATACTTATCATCAAAAAGCATCTCTTTATAATATTGATAGTAAAGATCACAATAAAACTACTATTTTATACATTTACGACACTGAAAGTGAGAGCAAAGAAAAGAAAATCTTGCAAACTCCAGAAGTCTTAGACGTTGGTACTTGCATAACTCAACTTCCAAATGGTAAATTATTTTGCTATGGTAAATGAAATCCAAATTCAGGGATTACATTGTTGATAGATGAGAATTGTTCAGTTGAAGTTCTGCCATCTGGAACTCCTTGTGAACTGTCATCAGCTATCTATTTCAACCAAAACGTTTATTGCTTTGGAGGAATTAATCTTAAAGATTTAACTCTATCTCGTAGATTTGATTTGTTTCAAAATCGATGAAAAGAATTAACTCCAATGCCTCAACCTGATAGAGCTTGCAATAGTGTAATATTTAATGGGAATATTTTGATTTCAGGATTAAGGAACAGAAAGCTTTTATTGTATTCAATTGAAATTGACTCTTACTCAACAATTCCTTATGATTTTACAGAGTTTAAAAGAAAGATCCTGATAAATGCAGAGAGACTGTATTTGATTGAATGTTGGAATGGATGAATATATGAAAGCGAAATTGGAAGTGACACTGCTTGGAGACGAATTGCACAATCAACAATCGATATATATTTTAATGCAATTTCTTTTATTTCCTGATTTCCTTGCTTCGGAGTAAACATTTTATAATCTAAATTTAATCTTATACTTATATATTATCACATATTTTCGCATCTATTTCTTTTTCATTAAATATAAATAGTAAAATTAAATGCAATTTGTGTTTTATTTTTTGATTTGACTGAATGAGATAATATCCTGTACCATAAAAGAATTGGCATAAATAAGTAAGTTTGTTTCTTTAATTATCCATAATTAGAAAGATTTATAAGTTTTATCTATTATTGCTTAATAAACCTTATATATAGCACCTTATAAAATAATCTTCCTCCAAATTCCAAGTTTTCTCAAGGATTAATTAGTTTGACAAAAAAAGTGAATTTCAGACATGCTTATCATCAACTACGCAATTTAATAGAGCACTGATTGTTCTTCAAATATTAAAATTGCCTTCATTATCTATAGAAATAGAAATTATATTAAGAAAATCTATTATTACGCGTTGTCTAAATTAATCATTCTTTTTTCATTCAGATCAAACTTGTAGTAGTTGGCATAATCATATTCATCAATAAATCCAATATACACTCCTCCTTTATTATATGCACAACACACTTGTCCAAGATTTCAATTGATTATTGATTGTGCAATTCGTCTCCAAGCAGTGCAACTTCTAGTTTCGCTTTCATATATTGATTCTTCACGGCATTCAATCAAATACAGTCTCTCTGCATTTATCAGGATCTTTATTTTCTCCTCTGCAAAATCATAAGGAATTGTAGAGTAAGAGTCAATGTCAATTGAATATAATAAAAGATTTCTATTCTTGTATCCAGAAATCAAAATATTCCCATTAAATATTATACTACTGCAAAAGGAATCAGGTTGTGCCATTGGAGTTAATTCTCTTCATCGATTTTGAACCAAGTCAAATCTGCGAGATAGAGTTAATGGATCAACTGGTACATTTTGATTTCCTCCAAAGCAATAAACATTTTGGTTGAAAAAGATAGCTGATGAGTCAAGGCAAGGAGTTCCAGATGGCAGAACTTCAACTAAACAATTCTCATCGATCAGTACTGTAACCCCTGAAACTGGATATGTACCATAACAGAATAATTTACTATTTGGAAGTTGAGTTATGCAAGTAAAGCAGTTTAAGACTTCTGGAGTTTGCAAGATTTTCTTTTCTTTGCTTTCATTTTCAGTATCGTAAATATATAAAGTAGTTCTATCATTTTCTTCTATAATATTATAAACAATTGGTTTTGGATGAAAAATGTTAAGATCTTGCTGAATAGAAATTTTAGGACTTGGTGTGCTTTCTATTTTCTTTATTTTGAGATTACTTTGAGGAATTTTCATTTCGCTTTTGACTTTTTCTTTTACTTCTTCAAATCCTTCTTTTTCCTTAGATCTTGACAGAGAAGATCCTCCTTTGAGTCCATAAGATCCTATTACGACGCAAAGCTGCGCTTGTGGATTTTTTGCAAAACTAATCAAAAATGAGTTTCCCTTTTGCAAAAGTTTCAGGGCTTTTGAGCATTCTATTCCTGAATAAATTATCTCTGCGTCGTTGCTCATTAGATTTCCAAATGGATCAAAGATCTGAGCCCTACTGGGAGCAAGAAACTTCAACGAACGACCACCTCTAGCCTTTACTGAAAGACAACCGTCCATTTTAAACTATAGATTATTTAGTTTTCTTATCGTTATGCATTTTTAAGATTAACTTCCTCCTTAAAGAAAAGTGAGCAAATGAATAATTTATGAATCTAAGGTTTGATTAATCTTTTTCCTTAGTTACGTTTATTATACAGGATAATGAAGATTTTAATTCGGAAGATATTTCAATTGAGTTTATAATTTTAAATATCAATAATTTTATATTTCTGAATTAATTATTATAAAATCATAATATAAATATGGCCCCCAAATATAAATTCTCAATCAAAATCCATTCAAATTTTACTGATCATTTACATAGCTAATCAAATCGCTTTATTTACTAAAATAAGTTTAATTTCTTTCTATTCCTAATAATAATTACAGAATGGAGCCAAAGAGATGCTATATCTCAAACTGCACTCAAAAAATTAAGTTTAACTGCAATTGTGTTCAATCCAAAACATTTATGTGCCAAGCTCATGTTGGTGACCATGCTTGCATTGAAGGGGTTCTTCATATCATAAAATCTATT
>CATKHM010001225.1:0-10637 GCA_949751825.1 Blepharisma undulans | reverse complement strand
ACACCCTAACACCCTAACACCCTAACACCCTAACACCCTAACACCCTAACACCCTAACACCCTAACACCCTAACACCCTAACACCCTAACACCCTAACACCCTAACACCCTAAAAAATACATCTATTGCAGATATAAAAGTGGAATAATTGAGGTCAATTTAACCTTTCCTGTCTATTAGAAATTAATTTCTTATTTATGGTTCTCAATAAGAAAAATGACATTTTAAGACGAGAATAAGGCGCATGGTCTTTCGATAGTTTATTAATGAGCTAAGAGTCAATGTCTATTGAATACAATAAAAGATTTCTATTCTTGAACCCAGTAATCAAAATATTCCCATTAAATATTATGCTGCTGCAAAAGCAATCAGCTTTTGGCATTGGAGTTAGACTCCTCATATATTTTGAACCAAATCAAATCTGCGAGATAAAGTTAAATTATGAGAATTGGTAAATTCTCCAAAGCAATACACGTTTTGGTTGAAATAAGCAGCTGATGATCAATAGCAAGGAATTCCAGATGGAAGAAATTCAATATTAAAATTCTCATCAATTAGAAATTTACACTTTGACATATTTCACCTAGGATCACAACCGTAGAGGAATAATTACCATCGGGAAGTTGAGTTATACAAGCATCTTCAGTGATATTGTGCTCTGGAGTTTGCAAGATCTTGACTTCTTTTCTTTCACTTTCGGCGTCGTAAATAATGCATTTTGTATAGGTGACTTTGTTGAGAAAGCTGAAACAGATGCTTTTGGATGATGTCATTTGAAAAATTCTTCATAGATCTGTGCAAGTGGCTGATCATGAGTGTGCTTTCATAAATCTGAAGAGAAACCATTTTTAATTAGGATTTTGAATTTGGAGTTAAGAATTTATTTGTTTTTTACTTTCCATGCTCTTTTCGTTTCTTATTATAATTATATCGAATTTTGGAAGGATATCCCTGGTATTTACACATTATTTTGAGTATTTCTATCACTTTCAGATCGTTAAACAAAATACCAGAAAATTAGCCTACATTCATTGTTATTATAAACAAAAAGAATCTCAGAAATAAATCCATAAATCCTTGATTGTTTGCAAAACTTTTGGCTACGCATAATGCTTGTGTATCAGAATCTGCAAAATACTTAAAAGAAATGCGTGTGCTACTTTATGCAGCTCCTATTGAAGAAAAATTTCATCTGATTACTTAAAAACCATTGTAGAGTAGTTGTAAGCTGTATAAATAGCATTGAGATCTAAGCTAGAAGTTATACATAGGAGAATGATATATAATTTGAGCCTTTTTGTAAAAGACAATGATCACTGTTTATTGGCAGGCTATAAGAGTATAGCAGAATAAAGCTTCTTTGAAATTTTTAATCAGTTTTATAAAGAAAGAAAAAGGCTGCAGCTGAAAGAAATTAACTCTTTAAATTTACCATAAAATTATTACTCATCTATGCATCAATGTTATAATAAATACATGGTGGATAAGCGATGCTTCGAGCAAGACTGTATGCTTGATGTCGAGTATATATGCAAATGCACTTCTACAGGAATTTACTGCTGCGTAAAGCATTTCAATAAGCATTTAAGGTTGTCTAATAGAACTCATGCACTGGAATCTATTTTTGTCGAGCCTTGTGAAGGAACAAAAGAACTAATTCTCGAATTTCTTGCAAAAGTCAACTCCGGATATCAAAAGCATAAGGAAAAGATACTGACATCGTTTAGCCATCACCTTTTGGACTTGGAAAGGGAATTAAAAAATACCATAAAAGATATCGACAATCATTCTGCTGAGCTAAATCATTTTTCCACTGTAATTGCAAAAGCACAAAAAATATTAAAATTAGAGGGAGATCCAATTTTAGGACTATTGAGTTTGAAACCTGAAGAAGCAATTGAGAAAGTAAGCACGATAATTACAATCAATCCAGATTGATGCAATGACACAAAAGATTTTTATGGAGCAGCAGAAATGAATCGTTTAGAGAGCATAATAAATATGCGTTTTTACCCGCATGAATTAACCAATCTGTATGAAGTTGGTGATGCTCTCAGCTATAGCGCTTATGGAAGTGTCTTTAAAGTAATAAAGAAAAGTAATACTTATTTAGGCAATGGAAAGATCTATGCAATAAAAACTGTGGCTAGAGCCAACAATAATTCAAACTGAAAGAACATCGAAACTGAAATACAAGTCCTTTCACTCATGAACCAATATAAACTTCACTTGGATAATTTTTTTATAGACTGTGATAGGTTCCATATGATCATAGATTATTGTCAAAATAGTGATATGCTTAAAGTTGTTAACGATAAAATTGAAGCTCATGAGGTATTTGAAGAAGATGAAATTTGGAAGTATTTCATACAGATTTGCTTTGGGCTGGAATCCTTGCATCAACGTAAATTTATGCACGGAGATCTTCATCCTCAAAATGTCCTTCTGGATGAAAATATGAATATCAAGTTAGCTAATTTTGGGATTTCTCGCTTTCTGCAGCCAGAAACGATCCGTGGAGAACTTGATTACTATTCCCCTAGAACTCATAGCGGAGAAATCCAAGGTAAAGAAAGCGATATATGAGCAGTTGGATGCATACTATATTATCTGTGCAGCCTTGAAAGTCCTTTTGATGCAA
Source organism: Blepharisma undulans (assembly GCA_949751825.1). NCBI lineage: Eukaryota > Ciliophora > Heterotrichea > Heterotrichida > Blepharismidae > Blepharisma > Blepharisma undulans. The sequence continues at coordinate 7,996 of CATKHM010001225.1, read as the reverse complement.
ATATAAATAAAATTAAATTTGAGTATCATGGACTAATCAGCAGCCACTACTCGGATGATATGAGGCATTTTGTTGACTGATGTTTACAAAAGCAGAGAGAAGAGAGGCCAACAATAGTTGATATTTTGACAAATGAGTTTATCTTCAATAAAGCTCAAAGATTAGGCATTGAAATCCCATCCACTTCAGTGATGAATGAAACTATTTTGCAAAAGGAGCGTTCTGAATACGAAATTGAGCTTTCTAGATGCAAAATTGAAAATGAGAGACTAGAAGAGTCATATAAGTGGCTCAGAGATCACATTATTCACTTAAAAGGCACAATGGCTATACAAATATTCGTAAAAACCATGACTGGAAAGACAATCACTTTGGATGTTCATTATGATGACACCGCTCGCAATATCAAGGCCATGATTCAGGACAAGGAAGGAATTCCTCCAGACCACCAAAGAATAATTTTTGAAAAAAAGCATTTGGAAGATGAAAGAACTCTTGCTTACTACAACATCCAAAATGAATCAACCCTTCGCTTGTATCTAAGAACGGGGGGTGGCTGCCCTTGATATGTTAAGACTCCAAATGGAAAAACAATTCCTATTTACGTTGAATCAATTAACATTGACCATGTCAAAACCCTAATCGAAGATAAGGAAGGAATTCCTAGATATCAGCAAAAGCTTTTTTTTAGCGGCAAAGAAATAGATAATGAAAGAACTCTTTACGACTATAGCATCCATCATGAAGACAACTACATTGACTTGGTGATTATTAGTAATAATATACAAATCTTTGTTAAGACTTTAACTGGTAGAACAATTACTCTTGATACTCATTACTCAGACACTATTGCCGAAATCAAAACCAAAATTCAAGACAAGGAAGGGTTTCCTCCAGTACAGCAAAGACTAATTTTCGAAGCTAAAGAATTGGAAGATAGAAAGATGTTGTATGATTACCAAATTCAAAATGAATCAACACTTCATTTGGAATTAAGACTTAGAGGTGGCATACAAAACATTTTTAAGGCTTTGACTGAAAAAGCAACCGCTCTTGATACTGAATATATAGATATTATTAATAATGCCAAGGCTAAGAATCAAGATAATGAAGGAAATCTAATCGATCAGCAAAGACTTATTTCGCAGGAAAGCAATTGGAAGATGGAAAAACTCTTGCTAAATGCAATACCTAAAAGAAGTCAACTCTTCATTTAGTGCTCAGATTGAAAGAAAACCGTTAAGCTAATAAATTAATTTTTTGGTGTCGTTTTTAAATATAAAATCATATTTAAATTCTTATAAAATATGTTTTTCTTATAAAACATACATCTATTGCAGATATAAAACTGGAATAATTGAGTTAATTTAACCTTCCTATCTATTAGATATTAATTTCTTATTTATGCTTCTCAATAAGAAAAATGACATTTTAAGACGAGAATAAGGCGAATTGCCATCGATGAAGTCAGAACTGAAATCTACTGCCAAATTTTCCACCCTGAACAATTGATCTAAGGAAAAGAAGATCCCGCCAATAGTTTGGCCCATGACTGCATAATTGGTAAAGAAATTGTTAGAAAGAATCAAATAACTCGCTGATAGTCCCTCATTGAATACACTGATGATACTTTTATGCTTGATAATGAAGTCATTTACGATATCTGTAGAAGACAACTCGATATTGAAAGACCAATATACAACAACTTCAACAGACTCATTGCTCAAGTCATTTCATCATTGGCTGCTTCCCTCAGATTAGATGATGATTTGAACGTAGATTTCACTGAATTTCAGACCAACCTTATTTCATACCCTAGAACCCACTTTATGCTTTCTTAGGTGGAGATTTAGCCAAAGTCATGATAATAGCTGTCTGTATGATCAGCAAATCAACTGCAAATACTAAAATCTTCCCAAAGATTTGATCATAAATTCGATTTAATGTACACCAGAGAGCCTCGTCCACTGGTATGTCAGTGAAGGGAGGAAAGAAGAAGAAGAATTCTCAGAAGCAAGAGCAGATTTGACTGCTCTTAAAAAAGATTGCGAAGAAGTCGGTTTGAAACCGCTGAAAAGCCCAAAAACGAAAGGACATTGAGACTAAAATTCAAATCTTTCATTGGTTAACCAATACAAGATTCATCTGGACAACTTTTTTACAGATGGTGATCGGTTCTTTATGATCATAGCTTATTGCCCAAATCGTGATCTTCTCAAAACCATTTGTGACAAGCTTGAAGCTTTAGACATTTGAAAAAAACGAAATCTGAAATACAAAATTTGCTTTTGACTTGAGCTTTTTATCAGTATGAATTTGTGTACCGAGATCTCCATCTATGAAAAACAGACATCAAGTTGGCTTGAGATTTCTCGCTATCTGCCTACAAGCACGGTTGTGAGTGTGCCTGCTTATTATTCCCCTAGTACTCACAAAGGAGAAATTCAAGCGAAATAAACGATTAACGGGCAGTTGAATGCATGTTGTATTATCTGTGCAATCTTTAGCATCCTTTTTAGCGCAAGATGCATAAGATAAAATATGAGCACTATGGACCAGTTAGTAGCTATTATTCGAATGAGATGAGACACTTCGTTAACTGGTATTTGCAAAAGAGAGACTGACAATGGCTGATATTTTGACAAATGAGTTTATATTCACTAAAATTCAAAGGTTGGTCATCAAGCTCTTTCAACTTCTGTGATGAGTGGAGTTTTGAGAAAGAAGCTTTTTAAGTGCAAAAGTGAAAATAAGAAACTAGTGAAGTCGCTTCATGGCTATTTAAAGCGCATAATAAATAAAAACAGTGCGACTTTGAAAGGATTTCAAGAAGGAAATGGAGAGGCCAATGAAAAACAGATAGTGAAATCAGCAGTCCTCACAATCTGAGAAAAACACAGATTTTTAGTAAGTCAAATGATCCAGAGATAGAGCAGGAGTTTGGAAGAACTTGTCCAATTTATTAGACAGTTCTCAACACTTATTATCACCAAAAAACATCTCTTTATAACATTATATATACCAATAAAAATGCTCATCTGCTTATTTTCAACACTGAAACTAATGAAAGCGAAGACAAAATTTTGGAGATCACAGAAGAACTTAGTAGTGAATCATGCATCACTCAACTTCCTAATCTAAAACTGTTCTGCTTTGAAACAAACTGCAATTATTCAGGGATTGCTTTTATAATTGAAATGAATGGAGCAATTAAAAGATTGCCACCTGGGAATCCTTGCTATTTTCCATCAGCTATTTATTTTGATCAAAATGTTTATTGCTTTGTAGAATGGGATATGAAATCGAGACCGTTAAAACCATCATTCAGATTTGATTTGGATCAAAATCGCTGAATTAAATTAGCACCAATGTTATGAGGCGACACCAGGTGCAGCATTGCAGTCTTTGAAAGGAAAATTTTGATTGTTGGATCATGCCATAGCACACTTTTGCTATATTCAATTGATCTTGACAGCTTTAGCAATATTTACTACAGATTTGGGCATGGCAGAAAGGCTCTCATAAGTGTAGAGCGATCAAAGAGACTGTATTTAATTCAATTTAGAGATGAAAGTATTTATGAAAGTGTCAATATTTATAAGTGAAATAAAGTTCCAAGCTCAACAATTAAAAATGGTTTTTGATCAAATTTATTTTTCATACAATAAAAATTCAATATATATTGGAAGTATTTTTCAAAAGAAATCGATCAATTATTATAAATTTGATTTAAAGAGTAAAACAATGACTGAAATTGTTGCTAAAGCTTTAAAATAAATTTACATTTAATTTTTATTCATCCTTATTAATCTTTTAAAACAAATCTATATTAGCTTAATTTTAAAAACTGTGAATAAATAATAGATAGTAGTTTTATGGTTTTTTGTGAAAATGTGCCATATCAGCTTTTACAAAATTCTTCATTATTTTTCTTTATAATTCTATATTAATCAAATGTAAAATTTATTTTCTTTGAGCAAAATTAAGGATCAGATACATATAGCACTGTAATATTCATAAATGTTAATTTAACGTTAGTTCGAATAAATAATGATATTAAAAGAATAAAATTGTTAGAATAATTCAAAATATGTAAAAAATCAGTTGTGCCAAGTTGTTTGGCTTTAACAAAAAATGTAAATGACTAGGATAGAGCGAGGATTTGAATTTATTTTATATCAGTCATATCAGATCCAAAAAAGATTTTCATTAAATTTTTGCGTTTTATGTCAATATTTGCATTTTTAAAGTATATAAACTTTTTTGTAGAATTATAAGCTTAATCTCTGTATGCATTCTTAAAAAGATGAGAGATTTGGCTTATAATATTGAATTTTGATTTTCCAAATCTGAATTATCATATTCTTAAAGGCCACTTTAAAAGGACTTATGCGTCATGTCATCATCAGCATTTGTTCATTTTATTTAGAAGAGTTTGTTATAAAGCGAAGAATTAGATGCTCAGATGGTGGATTTATTCAGTCTCAAATAATTTATTTGGCTGAAAACTCAAATAGCTCACAGATTTCAGAAGTCAAATTGATGCTGAAACAATCCGAATTTTAAAATTACATAAAGGGCACTTTGCTCTCAGGCTTTGATAACTTAAGGACAGTTTAGACTGTTTCACAATCATTCCTAATGTAAAAAAGGGAGTTGATATTTGTTGGTTGAATCAATTCCTCAAATGACAAAAAATCCAGCAGTAAATGGTTCTGTTATTTAGGGAAGCTTGATTAATGAAAGCTTATCGAACCAATTGATTTTTTCACAGCAATGATCGGAAAGTCGATCTAAAGCCGTGCTTATTAATAATAAAAATCACAATATGCAATTGTGTAATGTTTATTTGATTTTTTGCTATTCACAGCAAAATAGATAAGTAAATAAGGCTGCCTCTAATATTTAGCAAATATAATTCTAAAATGGCGCACAATTTAGCATATCTAAGGCTACTCAATTGTAGGGGCAAATGAATATATGAAAGTGACGCTCAAAACGTATATATACTCCGAAATGTTTTAAATAGGAAAATTTAAAAATCCAGATAGAACTTGCTATGGATATAACAAGCGAAGGATTTATGTTTCAATGCTTTTCTCTTCTTATCATCAATATTGGAGTTTCGATTTAGATAAAAGATTTTATTAAAATTTTCTATTTTAACTATCATTTGGCCATCAAAAAACCAATTACATCATATGAAGCAATAGAGTGTTATACTAAAAATTTTACATTTGAGCCTGCTCATTCAGAAATTTATATCAGAAACGAATGTTCTCTTTATGATTTGGGTACATCACTTGAGAAAATTGAATATTGCAACTCTTTTTTAGAATTTTAACCTTTAATAATTGAAATTTTAGATGAGAAACGAACTGCTTTGCATAATATTGGGAGAAAAATTGAAGCAATAGATTATTATAGTCAATCGCTCCTCATTGATCATAGAAATTTCATTTTAGCTTATTCAGCATCGATATAATCTTGGACTTGCCTGCAAATTTCTCTTTATTATACCCAAATATGGTGATTTCTCCAAAAGACTGATACTGACAATCTTTCATGCTCGTTTGCATATGCTTGGCCTTGCAATCATAATTGCTGTGGCTGCTCTTTATTTATTACAGCAAAAGAATTTCGCATAAATTTGGCAGCAAGCAGTCTTGCAACGGAAATTTCTGATTTTTCCAATTTTGCAGCCAGTATATCTACAAGAAAATTCTATAATGGTTGCAAGAAGATGCTTGTCAAATGTAACTTTTCAGCTGGTGATAGCTAATACTCGTGATTTTGACTTATTCAATGTGAATGATTTATATGCTTCTTATTGAAAGCTTCTTCTATATGAGAATTGGTGACTCAAGAGCCGATACTCTTGAATTTCAAGCTAATTCTTCAGTCCCTTTACAAATTTACACAATTTAATACACCGTTTTAATTTCAACGAGTTTTCTGACTACTTATATTTTTGCTACCAATAATTATCCATTGCATAGACAATTTAAGAATGCTTACAATGTTAAAATTCAGTAATTGCCTTTATTTAATTTAACTGCTAATAATTGGAGTTCTCCTCCTTACAATATTAATCCGATAACGTTTAAACAGAAGTGAAATTTCTCTAAATATAAAAATGAGCCAAATTTCTATGCACATATCGCCTTTTTCGAATTTTTTAACAGGTTTTCTGAAAAATGTGATATAAAAGGCTAAATTGCCAACATAACGGAAAATTCTGCAGCTCTTGCTCTTGGCGATGATATAAAGAAAATGTCTGTTTGGGAGCTCTTATTACTGATCTAAAAAGTGAGCAGATTACGAACAGATTTTCATTCTTCAAAGCAATATCAGTGCTTTAAAAGGACACCAAATAAGATTCAACAAGAGTCCATGCTTCCTTTAAAGACTCTTCCTTTTCCTTCTATAGCAAATCAACAAAAATAAAGAAATAATCAAGCTGAATAAGCAAATTCATACTTAATCACGTAAAAATTCGCGATATCCAAGAAGAGAAGAAGATGACAACAAATTTACAGCCCAAGTTCCAAAAAAAAGCCTGCATCAAAACAAGCACCGTAAATTTGTCTTTCTCTCAGTACCTTGACTTTTAATGTAAAATCTTGAAGTCAGACGATGCCAACAAAGACTTCCGCCTGATTCGTGGCGCTTTGCCAGCTGATTATGATTCACATGAAGCTTGATTAAAGACCTATATGGTAATATTGCTCCTTAGCAAGCAGATTGGAGAGCTCATTGAAGCAATCGCTCTATCATTGATCAAAAAGGAAGATTCGACAATATCGAAGCCAGAATTCGAAGAGGTGATCTCTTGCGCGGACAATCTGAAACTGGCAAACTTTTATGGCAAAAATGCTTGTGTTCCCAAACTAAAGCAGCCTTTTTACAACTTGCAGATCTTTAATTTTCCAATTGTTTATTAGAGATAGAGACAAAATGATAAAAGATGCAATTGCACTTGCGAAAGAAAATGCTCTGACGATTATTTTATTGATGAACTTGATGCAATAGAAGCTCATCGTCATGATGAGAAATTCTGGGCATGGAAGAGAAGTGTAAAGAACTATGAGATATTAAGTCAACTTGAAGATTCTAGCAGATGTTAGAATAAAAATTATTTCAGCGATCAATATATCTGATATTCTTAATCCTCCTTTGTTGAGCCATGAAAATTTGGTTGAAAAATTGAGTTTCCTCATCCTGATTAAAACCAATAAAATGGTGCGCGGAAACAGAAGAGGAAAGCACGGTGGGCAAAGACATGCGAAAGCAGGCAAAAAGGAATTTTGAAAAGGATCACCCTAAATTCAAAAAAGGCCCAAGAAAAGAAGGAAAATTTAACAAAGGGCGTGGAAAGCCAGGGAAAAAGTTCGAAAAGAAAAAATTCGCTAAGAAGAAAGTCAGCGAAGATCAGCTGGATAGAGAGCTTGAAAACTACTGGGGCAATGAAGCAGGATCCAAGCATCTTGATCAAGAAATGGATGACTGCTGGAGTAAAAAAGCCAAGTAAAACAGATTAAGCATTCAATAGATTCAATTTCAAGGGTCAAGTTTAAGTATCATCCTGACTTGGTCTTTATCTTTGGGGTAGGAGTAGGTGTGAAAATTATTTGATTTAATTGGATAGGCATCTTCTTATATATTACAGTTTCCCTGAATTTCAAATTGTTAAGTGCCTTAGTATTCCACATGAGAAATTCTATAAGGGAACTGGATTTTCTAAATGTGGAAAATACTTTTTATATAACTTGCAGCACACATTTTTATGAGATTTAGAGCAAGGCAGACCTATAATGAGTGCGGATAATAGTGAAAGACGTTTGATGGATACCTTTTTGTCTTTTAAATCCAGAGTTGCATTTAATAATTTAGACAAAAAATGCTTTGAAATTTGAAATATAGCTAATGATGAAATTATTGAACTAAAAACAAAAAAGGAATTAACTTGTGGCTGCTTTACTTCTGATGGAAAACT
>CATKHM010001224.1:0-10638 GCA_949751825.1 Blepharisma undulans | reverse complement strand
GTAAATTCTATATGGCTTCACTCATAATTTTCAAGTGACGATTGGCAAGAATAAAAGAAAGGAGACGAGTTTATCAGAAGAGAAATTGTTGGCTTGCTGCTTATTAAAGAAATATAATAAAGAACTGAGTAGTTATCAGAAATGTTATGCTTTGATAATAGAGCTGCAAATGAAGTTTCTATGTTTAGCCATATAGAAATAGTAAATATTGGGGATATTATAAGAATTGGAGATGTATAATTTGAGTATTCAGGTAGCCTTAAAACTGAAGACTGACCATTAAACCAAAATCCTCTCAGATAAGCAGGAATTGGATCGTCATTTTCGTATTTTGGGTAGAATTGATCGCTTGATCCAGTGATAACTGGTATTGAGCTTGCTTTATCATAAATTACTCCATTTAATGTATTCAAATCTAAATCAAAAATTTTTTCTTGAATTGGCATACATTTACCAGCAGATTTTAAATACCCTGATGGGCATTCATATAAACATATTCCAGAAAGGACATATTTGCTATTATAACAGCTTTTGCATTGATAATATCCTGCCCCAGTACAAGTTTGACATTCTACTGAACATGAAACGCATGAAATCCCATCAGAAGATTCTCCATATCCAGCATTGCAAACGCAAGCTTGTGAAGAAGAGTCTCAAGAGGCATTAGATTCACATGTACATCCGCCATTGCCATCGCTAATTGCATTTGCGATACAAGTTAAACATGAATCTGAGCCTGAAAACTCCGTACAGGTTGCACATTCCTTTGTCTTGCATAGTTGGCAGTGATCTGAACTTCTGCAGCCTTGGCTACAAGAATTTAAGCAGTTTTTACATGTAGAGCCGTCAAAATATTGATTAAATGAGCAGATATCAGGACAAATACCATCTCCTGGGCACTTAGTGCAAGACCCAATGCATCCGACATCGCGGTAATTGCTTTGGTCTAAATTGGGTTTATATCAAAGTCTAATTCTCCATATAAATCCAGTGAATCCTGAATTATAATGCCCTATATATAAATCTCCATTCAGACTATCTAAAAAGTAAAGAGGACTGGATGTTGATGAGGTCACTAGATTGGCTCAGTATATATAAGAATTAATTGTTGTTGTCCCATCCCCGTTAATTAAAACTGTGGAAGCAATAAAAAATCAGTCATTAAATACAGCTGACGCACTTGCAGTTGAAAGAGTTGTTGATGAGTCTGATAAAAGAAGGGAGCATTTTGGCTGCCCTGAAGGTAAGATTTGTATAGATCAGTGAAGAGTAGATGATATGTATTTAGTTAACAAAAATCCAGCACCAGTAGGCTTTATTCAAGCAGTAATAGAATTCGTAGGTGCAAGCATGAATTTATCTTTCACATAACTATTATAATGGAAATAATAGCCTCTTAAATAAGCAGGGATAGGATCATTGGAATCATAATTTGGGTATGAATTGGTACTATTTGACCCTACAATTACCCCAAACATTGTATTGAGAACTATAATTTTGTCAAATATATAATTATATGATAAAGCAGATGCAGAATAATCACAGAAATTTGTAGAAGAGTTTGGGGTGTATCCGGTTGGACATTCAGGTAAGCATTGGATATCGAAAAAGTAATAGCCATTTTGGCAGCTTGTGCATTCATGGTATCCAGGTCCTGTACAAGTTAAGCAGCCTGTGAAACAAACCAAGCGAGAAAATTTATCAGAAGAAAATTCTGTGCACATAGATGGAGAATATCCATAACATTTAATGCATTTTGGTGAACTGCAAAAATTACAATCATCTTTCACACATCAAGGCCAATCTGAACAGTCTTTTTCACAGTTTTGGCATTCTATTCCATCTCAATATTGATTATCTCTACAATCAATATATTTATCCATAAATCCAAAACTTGTCGTGTTATCTGCTCTTGCTTGAAGCCAATAAAGAAATCCTCTAAATGAATTATTTTCTCCTATATTTCCAAAAATTCATGTATAATTTTCAACTGGGAAATGTATTTCAAATTTATTCAGCAAGGTAGTCCCAGCTTCATTTCCATTTATATAAAAAGTGATAGAGCCTAAATTGCATGATAGCTGAGACAGAGACACTGAGACTGTATGCCAAGATGAAGAGTATTTAACAAAAGACTCTCCTAATACTCTTATTTGAGCTCCATTTGAGTCATAAATCAAAGCACTGGCTTTATAAAAACCAGAAGAATCTGCTCATATTCTGACATATTGATTTGAGTTTGTTTTGATATTGAAAATTTCTCCACTTTCTAAAGGCTTTATTATCAAATTTAATATAAAATAAATCCCAGGTATATAACTCTGGTTGCTTACCATGCTGGATGAGCAGGCAAAATAAAAGCCTCGGTCCAAGGTAGGAAGTGGAGAAATTTTTGTTTTTGATATATATTGAATTTCTCCTGGATTTACAAATTTCTTGTTATTATCTGTGGAGTCTTCTACGTAAGTTTGAGATAAATCTTGAACTGTTGATAATACTAATGTGAATAAAATTGATTCACTGCCAGTAGGCTTGTTGCAGTAATTGTATCACCCGATATCAAAATGCTGCTGGTAGAAAAAATAAAGTGTAGGACAACCAGCTGCACATACTTTGGAATCAATCATATATTTTGAGCTATTACAGCCAGATCCCCAGCTATCATAAGGGCAGCTTGAAAAAGTGATCACAATTTGGGAGATAACAATAAAAATCACCCTCATTAAGTTTATAATACAGAAGAATTCAAGGAATTTTGCAATTAAAAAGAAAATAAAGCTTTTTTCATACTTATAATAAATGTAAGTGATACCAGATTGCTTTATAACAGTTTGGAGAGAATATTGTAAATCATGAAAATATGTGTAAATATGGGTTTATATTCTTAATGCTGCGTAAATAGGAGCATCTGCTTAATTTAAAATAATTCTATAAGTGCTTGCTCCAATGAATTATTTTAATTATCTACACTGGCTTAAGTTTTGTATGAATTTTTATAAAGCTCATGCTAGAGATAAGCCAAAAATTTTCAGCTTCATATTACTGATGGCAAATTTTCTATACTTTCTTGCTAGTTTTAATGGAGTTATTATATCTATTTAGCGTAAAAGAAAATTCTAATTTCAACAAAGAAATTTTTATAATTACCACAATATAACTTTTTATAAAATTTGGTTATGCTTATTATAATTATTGCAAATCTGTTGAAATTATATTTATTCTGTTTTAGCTCCTAAAATTAATGAGGATATTGATTATTTTCATCGAAAGTTGATAAAAGAAAATTTGATGAAATTTCTCAACAAAGGTGGGTGGCATCTCATTTTTGCCAAGTGTATGTTTAAGCAAAAATAGCTTATTTTTGGCTTTAATGAATGGATGCTTCTTTTTGTAATTACTGATTTAGTTTATATTGATGACTCCAAAATTATTTCTATGAAATTGCTTCTGTGCATACATCGGCATCTTGATAATTAGAATGAAAATTAGCCGAGAAAAAGAAATAGCTCTTGATGACAGAAGAAATTCCTGTTTTTATTGTAAATGTTATGAATCCAAATACAGTTAAAGGTAAATCTCTGCTGGAAGTATTGCGAATTAAATTTATCTTAAATTTATATAAATTAAAAATCGATAAATTTGATACACATCGTAAATTTAATATTATAGCAAACCTTATATGATGCCACTACTTTTTATTAAAGCTTTCTCTCAATTAAAGTTGATATAAAATATTAATCTTTTAGATAAGACTGATCTTATAATTAATTATTCTTTAACAACCATAAGTGCTTTATAATATGCTATAACTAATTATTATTATAATATTTAGTCTTTTGATTATTAGTTAATAATAATGTCCGTGATTGTAATAATTTATCTTCTGTTCATGACACTAGGAGAAACTGCTGCTGAAAAGCTCAATTCAGTCACCAAAAATGCTCTAAAAATATCTGCTATTGACTCAGGATTACTTTCTTCTAACTCTGGCATCGTCAATCAAATTATACAAGATAGAGCAACTTTTCAAAAAAAGGTTCAAAAATCACTTGAAGAAAGATCAAGAGGTGAAAAGCAAAGACATTTAGCAGGCACTTGCACAGCTGGCTCTGGAGGCTGTATTGCTTGTGAAGATACATCGACTTGTAGTATATGTGCTATTTTAGGCGATTATCCTGATAATGCTGGTGGATGCACAACTTCTACTTGATCAAATTGTGCAATAGTCGATAGCACTGATGGAAATATATGTATTAAATGCTATATGGGATATTATGATCCAAATACCAATTGTCTAAATTCATGTGATGGAACGTGTGAAACTTGTTCAGGTGAACATAGCAATGATTGCTTGACTTGTTATCCTTCAGCTGCAGTAATAGGTGGAGTTTGCCAATGTATAACAGGTTATTTTCCAGATTCCGATCCAAGTAATTGTAGCCCATGTCATAGCACATGCGAAACATGTGGAGCTTGGACTGCTTTAGATTGCTTGACCTGTAAGACTGGAGCAACAAAAACAGCTGGGACTTGTTCATGCACAATAGGATATTTTGGAACCGCTGATAATTGTCAATCCTGTGATGGCACGTGCAAAACTTGCTCAGGTAGTAATACCTATGAATGCTTAACTTGCTATAATTGAGCCACAGTAGCAGCTGGATTTTGTAAATGCATGACAGGATATTTTCCAGATACAGATTCTAGTAACTGTAGCCCATGTGATGCAACGTGTAAGACTTGTTCAGGTGGGCATAGCTATGAATGCTTGACTTGTTATAATTGAGCCACAGTAGTAGCTGGGTATTGTAAATGCATAACAGGATATTTTGCAGATTCTGATTCAAGTAATTGTAGCCCATGTGATGTCACGTGTGAAACTTGTTCAGGAGGAGCTGCTTCTGATTGCTTAACCTGTAAAGCGGGAGCCGCAGAAACAGGTGGGGTTTGCTTATGTACAACAGGATATTTTGGAACTGCTGATAATTGCATGTGCGCAACAAATTCAATTTGAGTTTCAAGCTCTCAAAGCTGTGAACTTTGCAATTCTATCTGTTCTTCTTGTTCTACGCTTGAATATGATGGCTGTCTTTCATGTGTAACTGGTCATTATCTGATTCAATCATTATGTATACAATTTTGCCCTACTGGATATATTATAAATGGCAACAATTGTGATGCTGATCCAGCTTATACAAATTTTTTGGTATTTAATTTGATGCCACATCAAATAAAAAATATTGTTAAAGATTTGGTATCAAATATCCCAGTCCTTACAGGAAAAGATAATAAATTTTATACTAATTATGATGCAACTGATCCAATTCCAGCTATTTATAGAGGCTATTATTTTACTGGTTTATCTTATATGCAGCTGCCTCCATATACAGGCACTATATCACCACTGTTCACTTTTTCACCAAAATTTGTGATATCAGCTTGAATAAAACCATTATCTGGAACTGGCACTATTTTATGTAAGCAAGCTGATAGTGGATTATTTGAAAAATCTGTTAGTCTAGAATTAATAAATAAAGCTCCATCGCTGACTTTAACTCTAAAAGACGCATCTACAATAACTTATACAAGCACTAACCCTTCATTAGAAGCCACAATTTCTCAATGAAATTTTATATCAGTAAATTCAGGAATAAGCTCCACTCCTCAACAAACCATAACTTTGTCTATGAATGAAATTATAGATTTATCAAGTGATTTAGGTCAAAGCTGATTGAATGATTTACAAAATTCATTTTTAATAACAATTGGGGCAAGCTGGCTTGACTCTACAACACTATCATCATTTTTTAATGGATTTTTATGGGACTTAAAAATCTATAATACGTTAGCAACAGGTTCATTGACTTCAAGTGCTTGCAGTGGATGTTCACTTTGCCCAATCAATTATTCTGGAGTTTGCTTAGATAATTGTCTTATAGATGCTTACTGAAATGGCAACAGCTGTGCACCTTGCTCGTCTTGATGCTTAACGAAAGGATGTGTAAGAAATGATAACAGCTGCAATCTTTGCCAGGATATCATATGTGAAATATGTGATGATTTTACAAGCACATGTATTACTTGCAAGCCGAATGCAAGCTTGATAGGATCTAACTGCCAATGCAATTCTGGATATTATTGAAATAATAGCAATGAAGACTGCGAATTGTGTGATATTTCGTGTGAAACCTGCACTACTCCTAGCTCTTTGGACTGTTTGACATGTGCTTTTGGGTATTATAAGTCTTCAGGAGTTTGTAAGATTGGATGCTCATTGGGATATATTAATTCTCAAAGTGGGTGTGTACTAGTTTCTGAAAAAATATTTGATTTAGATTTAAATACTCTAAATGGAGTTATTTATGATAAAGCAAGCTCAATTCCAGTCATTACGGGATCAACTGAGCAATTTTATCCAGACTATGAAGCTGATGACCCAATTCCCGCTTATTTAAGAGGTTTCTGATTCAACGGTCAATCTTCAGTTTTAAGACTTCCAGAGTATTCAAAATACACATCTCCAAAACTCACAATCACTCCTATATTCACAATTTCCATATGACTGAATATAGAAGCATCATTTTCTTCTGTATTGTCAAAGCACAATATTGCTGACAATTTCTCAACTCTTTATTCAGTTTTATTAATTAGCAGCAAGCCAGCAATTTCTCTTACAATAAGCTCATCACAATTTTTTTACCAGTGCCAAGGCTCACTTAATTACTATGAATGAAGCCATATATCATTTTCATTAGAAATTCAAAACAGCTACAATTTATTATCAAGCTATATAAATGGAGTATCAGACTCCTCTATGATATCTGGATCTGACAGTTTTTCTGATACAGGTCCTCATACCACAATTACTATAGGAGCTCAAATAGGATCTTCATCAGTAAATTATAATTTTTATCAAGGCTTTATTTACAGCATACAGATATTAAGTACAGCAAAATCTATATCAAGTTTATCAAGTGCAGATTGCACTGAAAATTGCAGTGCTTGCCCAATAAGTAAACTCTGTATACCAAATTGTAAAATTAATAAATATTGGAGTGGGCCAGCATATAATGCATGCTATAACTGCAATATAAAATGTCAAAAAAGTTGCAGAAATTGGCATGGTGAATGCTCACTCTGTGATAATTTATTATGCAAAAATTGCATAGATTATTCTAATAGTGGCTGCATAGAGTGTAAAGAAAATGCTATAAATACTAATTCATGCATGTGTGATATGAATTATGTTTTAGACTCCTCCAATAATAGCACTTGCATTCCTGTGACACCAGGCGGATTCAGAGATAACGATGGGATTTTTCATCCCTGCCCAAATCTATGCACTTTTTGTGACTCCATTAAAAAGTGCACAGAATGTGTAGAAAATGCCAGTCTTGAAAATGATCTCTGTTATTGCAATTTAGGATATAATGGGACAAAATTTTGCTCTTTTGTTCCTTTTTCAGCCAATCTTACTGTTTTTGAGGATAATTCTCTCTGTCTTATATTTTCAGAAAGTCTTGCGAAAAATCTTACTTTGCATGATTTCAATATAACAATTGAAAAAATAGGAGAAATTTCTTATAAAATAGAGAAAGTCAATTCCACCTGCTATTTTATTTCATTAAATATAGAAAAAGAAATTTCTAAAGGCACACTAGCTAAATTTACTTTTTTGAATTTAAAAGAAATAATATCAAAATCAAACGGCATTTTAAATTCATCTGATTTTTCAGTATTTTTATATTATTATGACCCAAATCCATATTCTCCTGCTATTGCAGCGATTGCAGCGCAAACCACAGCAACAGCACAATCTATGGTTGCTTGAAGCTTTGCTTTATCATTTGTAAACCCAAATCCAAGTTCTTTATGATGTATTATAAATACTTTACAGATTCTCAGCTATTTAACTTTATCAGGGATCCCTTTTTCAACAAAATTGAGTACTTTTCTAAACAATTTGAATTCTTTTAATTTATTTCCAAATGTTTTTTCTTATTTTCTAAATCAGAAAGAAGGAAATACTCCATATCCTCAAGCAGTTAGTTTTGGGTATGATACCGATCTAATTTTAATTAACCAAGGAAATAATTTTACATTGATATTGACTTCTATTGTAGCTTTACCAATACTTTTTTATTTTTCTCGATGTTCCCAGGGATGAATTGGCAAGAAACTTATGAAAACTATTCATAATTATCACTTTTCTTTTTATTTAAGATTTTGGATAGAATGCTATCTTGAATTAGGAGCCGCTGCTAGTATAGGAATTATTGGATTAAATTTCAGAAATGCAACTCAAATAATCAATTTTATTTTATGTATAGCTATTTTCTCATTAATAGCTATTAGTCCAGGTGTTTATTTTTGATTTTCTTATAAAAACAAAAACCGAATTTTGTCACAGGAAAAATCATTTTGAGCTTCTTTTAGTTCGTTTTTTTATGAATTTAGAACAGACAAAGCGTTTCTTACAACCCAATATTATTTTATATTTTTTGTAAGAAGACTTATTTATATAATAAATTTAGTATATTTGAGAAATTATCCTGAAACAGAGGTAACAGTGAGCATTGTACTTTCCTTAATGACTATTATGCACTTATTGCTTTATTGGCCATTTAAAGACAAAATTTTACAATGAAGCAATTTAACAACTGAAATATTGATATGCTTAATAATGAGCTTAACAACACTTTATTTGTTTGAATTTGAGTCAAATGTGATATCAAATATTGAGAATGCGATTGTTGTATTGGTAATCGTTATAATGGGTGCTCAATTTATAACTTCAGGAGCTATTTTTGGAAGGACTTTATATGAATTCGTTAGAGATAAGGTTATTAAGGCAAATAATGCAGAAACAAAAACTCTTCCAATAAGCACTCAGATTACAAAAAAAAGAAAAGTATTCAGAAAAATCATATAATAGCTAAAAATATTAATTAAAAATAAGTGTTATTGTAAAGTTTAAATTAATTTTCATCTATTTATGTTCAATATACAAACATAAATAAATTATAATGTGTAATAAAAAATCATATATTTTATTTTAGAATTTTCTATTTCTTTTTAATGGATGAGTGCTGTATTTTAAAATTTCTATCCCATAGCTTACATTTGATCATGCAAAAATACACACAAATGCTTGAATTCTAATAATCATATCGTAATTTCTGAAATTTTATTTTCAACACTGAAACAATTTTTCAATGATAAAATAATTTGTGTTGCAATAAACTTGATCAATTTAAAGTTTATAGCAAAGTGGGTTATATAATTCCGAAAAAAAGCAGCAAAATTAAAAACTACAATAAACTTGCTTCTTTTGAAATTAAATTATTCTTTATCTCTTATACTTCTAATAAAAATTATTTTAAGTAATCAGGAATATTATAAGACTCTGTGCATTATTTACTATATCTACTTAATTTTTTATAATATATTAAATTCGACTTTAAAAAAACGATATATTAGAATCAATAAGAAAATAAGATCACAACCAGATTACTTGAGAGAAATATAGCAAGAATTATTTTGATATTAAAATTAAAGCTCAAAAACCTTTTTTTGCCTGGTGGTAATATAATTTTATTAGCCAAAATTCGAAAAATTTGATTGTGGATTATTTAGAAATTTGAAATATTAAAGAGGATAATATGATCAAAATGAAAATGAATTTTTCGCCAAAATATTGTTGAATCCTGCTATAAATCTTAGTTTATTCTCAATCAAAAACTTAAAGTCTCATTTTCTCCAATTGAAATCAATCTCAGCAATTTAAGAAAAAATTCGAAACGTAAAGAATTACCCTCTTTCAAAGATTTAAAATAACTCGAGAGCATTATAATTCTATTACAATCATAAAATCGTCACTTTTTTCTTCTTTAAATATTTCTTTGAGACTAGCTAGAAATTATAAATAAATTAAAATATCAAAACACATTGATCTTCCATTTATCCTAATTATTATGAAGATTTTAGTTTTTCTTTTTTTCACCAGAGTTTTGTTCAGAGCCATATCGATCCCCAGTTGTTGTCCTTCCAACAGCAACAATCCTATTGGCTTTTACTGCAAATGCTCAAATTCATATTTTTTAGCTGACGACAAAGTATGTGTAAATTCATGCCCATCACTGTTTGACTCAAACACGAACACTGTCTTTGGCAACTCATGTGACACGCCCAGCAATAATGATGCAATTTTATTTACATTGAATTTTCCAGATGTTCAGGATTTGACAGCTACTTATATTTCAAGCACCAAAGACTCTTCTGAGCATTTCACAAATCCAAGCTCCATTTCATATAACTCAGCCACTCAAAATTCTCCACTTCCAACAGTCGATCGTGGATTTTATTTTGCTGTAACATCAAGTGCAACAAGTAATCAAAATCATATACCTGCTTTGTATTTTACGTTAAATATGTGAATTAAGCCTTTAGCCAGTGGAGAAATTTTAAATGTGGTTTCTAGCTCAAGCTCCTATATAAGAATATGGGCAGATTCTTCTGGTGTTTATAGCTTTAGTGCAATTGTTTATAATACAAGCAGTGGTGCACTTTCAATATCTGGGGCAAGCACTACAAGCTATACATCGTCATGGCATAAAGTATCAATAGTGCTGAGCCAAT
>CATKHM010001223.1:0-10638 GCA_949751825.1 Blepharisma undulans | reverse complement strand
AGAAATGAGGATCTGATATAAAATCTTTATTGTAAGACCCGGTGAGATTTGATTTCAAACCTTTAGGAGGCTCATTTGTCATCTTAAGACCATTTTGCAATAGAGTGACTGGGAATTTCGGAGATGGGTATGAAGTCAGCCAAAGTCTGAAATCCCTTCCTGTGCCTTTTTGATCAGGAGTGATGCTTTGGACAATCTGTTCAAGTCTAGGCATCCAACTAACAGCCAAGTGGCAGTTCATTAGCAGCACCCAGTCACCAGTTTCTAGAGATCTATTAATAATTTCTTCTGCAGCTTTGCCTTGTCCTTGTCCTAGAGATCTTGTTTCTAGCTTCTTACGCTTATTGTCAGCAAAGTTTTGCAGTGCTCTCAATGGATCTGAACCAGGACTTAAAATGAAAATAAGAGGAGCTGTTCTGCTGGAGTCTTTATAAATGTCTTTAAGCTTCAGCGTTGAAGAAACAGTGAACTCTCTTCCAAGTCTTTTAGCAACAAACTCAATGGTAGCTGCAACGATAGAATCTGGCCTTAAACATCTCAGAACTAGGAGCTTTTCGAAATCATTTAAGAATGAATGCCACTTTCCAGGGAAATGACACTCAAAAGGCTTTGGGTTATCAAAAATTGCTTTCCAAGCTACAACATTGTCTCTGATATCATAGAAAAACCCTTGGAATCTTGGAAGATCACTCAGTCTGCAAAACTCTGCCCATGATTTGTCAAGCAGCCAGTCTGCTTCAGGTTTTTCAGGCAATTTCTCATCAAGTCCAATACCTCCTGTCATTAAAAACCTCAATTCTGCTATATCAAGTTCTTTATTGTATTCCATAAACTTCAATGTCAAATTAAACGCAAATAGCAGACGGTCTTTTTCGAATAAAGATCTACATATATTGGAATAAAGAATCTTTGTGAATGTTTTCTGGAGATTTTTGAGTCTTTCTTCTAAAACTTCGTTAGCTTCACTTTCATTGATTGCTCGCAAGAAAAGATTGTTGAAGAAATCCAGTGAGTACTGATACATAGGGTCGATATTCCCAAGCTCAGTTATACAGAAGAATAATAAAGCCATACAATCAGAGAAAGGCTTATAGCCAAGTCTAGCTTGATCAATTCTTTCTTCAGTTACTTTGGCATTTTCTTGTTCAGTCTCAATTTGATTTGAGACTACTTTTGACTGAGAGAGAACGCTGATTGCTTCATCGTCGTCTAGGATGTTGCCAGAGGTTGTGCTCATAATGTGGAGAATTTTATCTTGAATTTGCTTTAGTCTCTTTTGGTTTTCAGCTGTTTGGATAATGATATGTTCTTTGGTTCTTGCCAGCTCTGGCTGTTCTTCTGCGACAACTGTGACCAAAAGCTGATCTGCAAGACCTTCTGGAGTGATCATGAAGTTAATCAAAGTCACTTTTGTGGATAACTCAGGCAGATAGTGAGGGTTTCTCAGTCTAGTTGTGATGTAGAAACGGAAATCTTTGTTGTACTCAACGTTGCTTTCTCCTAGTCTTAGAATATTTTTTACGACTTGCTTAAGCAGCAGTGGCTCAAGACTTGGGTCGAGCTCTTCACCTACATTTTCCAAGAGAACTGGGTGTCCAAAAGTGATTTTATTTTCCAGGAGTCTTAAGAAATTGTCATCAGTTAATTTGAGAACTAATAAAGTGCCTTCTTTGCCTTCCATTTTTTTGATCCATTTGTTGGCTTGAGACTCTGGATCAATCATCAATGGCCACCTGCGGGCTTTTGAAACAATGATACCATTTTCAATAGAAAATGAATCCCTGGGCAGACTATCGATATTTCATGACCTGATTTTCACTGGGTCTCCCAAACAACTTTGCAAAGAATAAACAGCACTGCTTGGAATTCCCCTATTTTTACAATCTTGGTTCCACAGCTCTGCAATCTGAGCTCTGTAGCTTGCTGTGAATGGACCTAAATAAGCAATCATTCCAGAAGAAACGAGAACATCTCCTGTAAGCATAATATATTCTTCTCCAAGTCTTTTCGCGAACTCTTTCCAAGCAACCTTTTCTCCGCCCAAGCTTTCAATCAGTTGTTGAGCTCTTGTAAGTCTTCTCTTACAGTCATCGACTTCTTTCTCCAGTCTTTCTTTATTCGCTGTTGTTATATCCAAATCATTTTGCAAGGCAGCAACTTTATCTTGGACTTCTTTCAATGCTGCTTCCTTCACCTCCAAAGCTCTCATATATTTATTATACTCTTCTTCTGCAACAGCTTGCGCTTTCTGCAATGGCTCAACTTCTAAATTGACATGATAAAACTTCTCCATAGCCAAAACCCAAGAACAAAGACCAGCAGCTGCACTGGAAATTTTATTTCTCATATTTTCTGCATTAAACTCCGGATTCTGCACAAATTTCTGCAATTCTTTGATCATTTTTTCAGTCATCCAGCCCTTGTCATAATTTCTCAAATCTTCTAAGAACTCAGCTCTGCTCATGACTTTCATTGAAGCATCCCACCATTGTGGAATCATTTTCATTGTATTAGGATCTTGCTTTCTTGGTGGGTCAACTTTAAGCAAAATACATACAGCTTCCATGACATCTTTTACAAGTTGGGGCGGATTTGTACCTTTTTTCATTTTGCTGATATCATCTTTATTCAAGACTTGTAAGGCATCTAAGGCTGCTTGAAGAATAGGCATACATTCAGCTAACGCAATATCGCATTCTCTTTTAATCCCTTCTGCTTTTTCAGCAGCAGCTCTTGCAATTAATTCTTCTTTTCTTACAGACTCTTCCATTTCTTCTGCATCTCTCTTTTTCGCCTCCACAATGACCATTTTTTCTTCAGTTGCCTTTTTGGCGTCTTCCAGCTTTGGCTGTAACTCAATTAATTCTTTTTTCATTCCTTCTACCGATCCTTCTGTGGTAATTAGTTTTTCATATCCAATTTCGAATTTTTGCTTCTCAGTCAAAACAACCTTTCTACGCTCATTAAGAAGAGTTTTGAAGGTTGTGATCATTTCCAGATATGAAGTAGGAGTCACATAGTAATGTCTTCTGAGCTGCATAAGCATCTTGTGAGACCATTCTGTTGTGCTTCTATGGAACATTTGGCACATTTCTACGCATTGTTCTCGGATGTGATTTTCCATGTCTATAGCACTCAAGAATTTTTGGGCAACAGAAACTAAGGCGTCTTGAGGCCACTCAGAAAACCAATCGATTGTGCAGCAGTTGACGAGTGAAGGGAACATTCTTAGTCTTGTCCTAAAAGCTTCTCCGATTGGAGAGAAGCAAAGCACTATGTGAAGCATCTTTTTGCATCTTTCTACGAAATATGTGTAAAGTTGCGCTATTGTGCCGTCTGGAGCTTTGCCTTCAGCTCTTGCAAATGGTCTGACCATTTCGACAACTTCGATCTTTTCTTCATGAGGGTAAAGATTAGGAACTTCTCCGGTGTTAAGCAACGTGTTGATGTCTTCTAAGAAGCTTTTATCTTTGATGTGAGAATCTGTGAAGAGGAATACACATTGAGCTCCAGTGCCACCTGCTTTTCTTAAGAAATTCTTCAAATCTTCTCTCCATTCATTTTTCCCATAGTTTTTAGTCAGCTCAATTTGGACGATTTCATATTCTGCTAAGCTTGCTGCTAATCTCGTTACACTTTGTCGGCCTGAGCCGCCAACACCAATTAAAAGAGCGTGACCTCCAGGCTGGTTAAGAACTCTTGAAATTCTGCACAAATGTTCAATTGCAAAAGCAAAAAGCACAAGGTCCATAGGCTTGGTTGAAGTTGAGTTATAAAACTCTAATGCCACTTCGCAGTTTTTAGTAAGGGTATGAAGATCAGTCATTTCGGAGTATCTTTTTGGAGCTCCTGGGGGAGTTAATAAATAGCCAAACATGAGTCCTCTGATTTCATCTAAAGTTTCAACTTTTCCATTTTTATCAATATCAAGATGGTTGAAAATAGTATCAAAATTGAAGCCAAAAATTCTTTTTGTTGATTCTCTTATATGATGCAAAAGCCACATTCTGTCATCGTCATCTACCAGACGATCTCCAAAGACTCTCAATATTTCATGCACCCAAAGTCTTACAACTTGATCAGTTTCTGATATAGTGACTGCATCTGACATGCAAATACCCAAAATTACTTTAGAAAAATCTCTCAAGTTGAATGTATAGTGACTTTTCAATGGGGTTGGCAAGAGCTTTTCCATAGCTGTTTTATAAATGTCTCTGCTTGCTTGAACTATTTTATTTTCTACTTTTGTGATATTTTCTCCGAATTTATTGTTCGCGAAAAACCAATGCAAAATACTGCTGAAAATTCTCAAAAGTGTATCATCCTCAAAATCAGCCAAAGAAATCATACAAAGATGGTTTTGGAATCTTGGAGTAATGAATGTTCTTCCACCTCCAGGAGGACCCATTGCAGTAACAAATCTTCAATCAATGATAGTTTTGTAAGAATTATCTTTTCTATCATACCATCCTCCTTGATCCAAAAGCTGTCTTAAAATCTCAATAGGTGGCTGAGCTCCATATTCTTCTTTTTCTGGCATGTTCAAGTCATCAACGAAAATAACGCAGATCTTTTCTGGAGGAGGTCCGTATAGGCCTCTTTTTCCACGTTTTACATCGACTTTGCCATCAATTGTGTCTTGAACTTGATTTGCTGTCGTTTGGGCACTAAACCCGATTTCAGAGTTTATGTACTTGGTTTGGTCTAGTTTATTGAGGATCACATCTTTCACGTAAATTGTTTTGCCTGTACCTGTATTTCCACAGAATAAAAATGGAATTCCTGCTTTTATCAGTCTTTCTAATAAATATGTATATCTGACAGTATCAACAGTTGAAACCACAACCTCATTTGGCAACAAATTCTTCGGGATATCTGCGTTTATATCAGTGATCCCAGCTTCAGTCCAATGTCGCCATTGCATTTGGTCAGCAAGGAAAATGAAATCATAGTAAGATCCATTTTCAGGGATGCTTGGCTGAATCTTCTTGCCTTTGTTCTTTATTTCAGCTACGTCTCCATTAAGAATTCTCCTCAGCCAAATATTAAAATTTCTCCTATCAGCAGATACAACAGCACCACCAAGTGACCAAGTAATCGCAAACACAAAGAAGCAATCAATAATTTTAATCCTATCTTTTTCTTCAATCGCATCAAATGCATCTTGGTCATTAAACATTTTCAAGAAATCTGAAAAGATTTTCAAGCATGACATTACAAGGTTTTGCCTCATCATTGGAGCTGTCAGCTTCATTTTGGTTTCAATTTGTTTGAGAGTTGGCTCAATCAGCCAGTCTACAAGTAAAGACACTTCCAAATCTTCGTTATCCAAAAAGGTGTGAGGAAGAGAAGAATTTCTCCAGCTTTGGAATAGAGGTTCCCAGCCAAGCCTGTGAGGCTCAAGATAAATCATACCGCAACGACTGACTGTAGCTGGAGAAGCCACTGCTAGATCCATTGGCTCGAAAATTAAATTCATGTTGTTGGACATTGCTACGATTTCTCCACTGGTTAAACAAAGCTTCTTGTTATCATCGAGCACTGTGTTCATGTTTTCGATCCAGATTGCGTCGACAGGGCCGTCAAAGTGCATCCACTTTCTTTGGTTTGACTCATTTCTAGCAAAATCTTTAAATCCAGCTGCCAAAATGCCATCTTGCCAATCTTTACTGACTTCATCAAAAGAGCCATATAACTGCTTCATTGTGATAGATTTAGGGTTTAAGGTGAATATAAGCACCTCATTTTCATTCATTTGTCCTTTGTGGGCGAGCTCAGTTAGAGCAGCTGCCAAGACTTTGAGTGCTGAAGATTTCCCTGCAAATGGCAGTCCGACAATCATGAGACCATGTCTGACGTTAACCATTTCAAAAATTTGGATGACTTTCATGACGAAATAGTCATTCCATTGCAAATTCATAAGTTGGCATTGATTTTGTAAAGCTTCTAACAGCAGCGCATAATCAGGCTCAGGAAGTTTGACACCTGGGAATAGATCTGAAATAATACCTTCAAATAATGGCAAGTCGTGAGACAAGAATTTGGCTAAGTTGACGTCATTGATTGATCTAAGCATCAGCACACTTTCATTTTCAGTTGGATATTTTCTCTTAAGTGCACCTGCAGCTAGCAACACAGACTTCACAGCTCTCATACCATAATCATAATGTTTTTGACTGGAAAGCTGTTCTGAACACAATTTATAAGTCGCCACAATTTTTTGTGCCAGTGCTCTGGCATCTTGGAAGCCATAAGAATAAAGCACGTTTTCAGCAATAAGTGAATAGTCGGGAACCATCATAGCCACAGTTCTAAACAAAGCTTTCAAGTTGTCAGGAAGCTCGCTTCTGCCAGCATACCCAGGGTTCATAGTGATAAAACAGTTGCAAGTTTTCTTTAAGATGAGCTCAGTGCCTTCAAATTTGAATTCTGGCTTTCCTTCTCTCAGTGCGTTTTGAATAGTAAGCAGCTGCTGAGCGACCACAGAAAGCACTTCAGGGTCAATTCTGTTAAACTCATCGAAACAACTCCACCCACCAGTAGCAGCAAGTCCTTTGAAAAACTTGCCCATAGCTTCGAAATCAAGACCATCAGAACAATTGAAGACGACGCACATTCTTGCCATTGCTTTTGCAAGATCCTTGACTGTTTCTGTTTTACCAGTTCCTGCTGGTCCTTCTGGGGCTCCACCATAAGTAAGATGGACTGCGCCACAAAGTGTTCTGTAACATCTATCAGTTAGAGGTGTGATAACCAATCTTTCAGAGTTTCCGAGATATTCATAGTTGTAGCTGAGTTCAGCGTTAATTACTCTGACTAAAGTATTTTCGTTTTCCCAATAATAGCGCAGTTGTGAAAGCCACGCGAAGTCACTTCTGTCTTCAATTCCACTCTGAGCAAGCTCAGTAATGACATCTCTGCAATGGACATCCAGCACAATCATAGCTTTTAGTGTGCATCTTACCAAGTCAGGGATATCTCCTCTGACTAAATTCACAATGTCTAAAAACAGCTTATTGCATTCGGCAACATACTCTTGAAGTCCTAGCTTTCCTGAAGAACTTAGCTTGTCTTCAGCTCCTCTTGTCCAAAACGTCATACTTGCACATAATACTGCTTGTCCTTTATGAAGAGAAACCCAATCTTTTCTGTCCCTTTTTGGGTAATCATTCAAGGCTTTATAAATAATATCTCTTGTGCTTTTAATCATACAGTCTTCTACTTCTATCAGCCATTTTTCAACAGCACCTTCAGCTAAAGCAGGATCAATGACCCTAATAAACTCGACTACTTCTCCTTCTTGTGAAATCATGGCAGTGATTTTCTGCTCGTCGTCAAATCTCAAGCTTTTTATGCCTTCGAAACATTTCTTTAAATGAGGCTGCACCTTTGTAGCATCTCTTGTTTCTTTGAGGATTGAAATAAGTTCTTCATTGGTTAAGAAGAAAAATCTTGGGAAGAACAGACGTTTTTTCTCTAAATAGCTGTTTAGCTCTCGCTGGACTATTTCTAGCCTTTCATGGCAGTAGTTCAAAGTGTCGAAAATATTGTCAATTCTGGTTACAACTGTAACTGTCATGTCTCTATGGGTTTGGTCCATGAGACGATGCCACTGGGAATCTACTTCTTTAAACAGAGCTGCTTCTTTGAAAAGCTGCTTTTGGATATCAGCACTTGCAAAAACTGGCTCAAGGACAATCCACAAGCTTTGGACCTTGATCCAAACAGCTATAACTTTATTGGTTAGAGAAAGCCACTCATCCCATGCATTAATCCTGTCAAGATAAACTGCTGCAAATGGTGATCCTTTCATGGTTTGAGTAGTCAGTATCTGTTCTTCAAGCAAAGTCTGTACAATTTCAATGCCAGATCCTAAATGTATATAAGTTCTTGTTTCTCCCCACTCTTTCAGCTCAAATTTGATAGGATCCCAATCTCTTTCCATTTTTTCCAGCATTTTATAGTTGCTGAATTCTCTGGCTGCTGCCATTGCAATTTCTTCAACTTCTTCAAAGTGCTCTTCGAAGTCCATATTTTGGAACTGTTTAAACGTTGTGTGGTCTGTAATTCTGAACTCTTGGTTTATTATTTTGGAAATTCTATCGAAATGTCTTTCTTCCAAGCCTTTTGTGGAAACTATTTTCATCACAGGGATTTTTTTCATGAGGTTGTCTATATCTTGCAAAGTCAGCAAAGCAACGTCAACAAGCTTTGGAGCTTTTTCTTTGAGAGAGTATAAAAGCTTTTTGGCAGCTCCTTGCATCTGCTTAGCTTCTCTTTCGATTTCGTCAGGATCTAGCTCTTTTACAAGGGTTTGGGTTCATGCATCAGTTCTTTCTTTGGTCATGCTGACAAGTCTCCATAGCTCGTCATGAGGTTTGATGTTTCTTTGGACTTCTTCAAGCTTGGTAAACTCCATAGGCGTCCACCCAAGCAACTCTTCTTTGAGGTTGATTTCTTTCATTTTCTCTTCAGCTTCTTCAAGCCTTTGTTTAAGATTCGCAATAGTTTTGACATGCTCTTTGCTTTCTGACCTATCACTGATATCTTTTAGCCTGCTGATTTCAAGCTCAATTGAGTTAAGTTCTTCACCAAAGTTTTTACGGATTTCTCTCAGCTGGTTATTTAATGCATCTTTGGAATTTTGCAACGAAAGTTCGATTTCTTGCATTCTCCCCATAATGGTTTTCACCCAAAAATTGCATTGCCCGAGTGGTGCAAGGTCTTCTTCTCCTACATTGAATGGAGACTCATATAACATTTTGAATCATTCTTTAGTATCGTCATACTCGCTGAATAAGTTAGGGATAATTTGTTCTCTGCATTTGTCTTTATAGCTTTCATGCTCTACAAGCTTTTCTTCAGTGTCTGCTTTAGTGCTGTAGAATTCGCTTATCGTTTGGAATTCTTTATAAATTGAAGTAGCTCTATCAGCATTTCTGGTGAGAATAGCCTTATTTAAAGTGAAAACAATATCATCACAGTCTTTGCAAAGCTGCTTGTTTATGTCTCCGCACTCAACTTCTATCATATTTAGCCTTATTCTCACAGGGCATTCTCTTCTGATTTCTTCTTCTATTGTTTCGTATCTCTTGATTAATTCTCTATACTCATTTTTTGAGTGTTCTTCATGGATAAACTGTTCAATATACCTTCGATCTGTCAACAAATTTGTATATTTTTCGTATAATTTTAAGGATTCTAATGCAATGTCTAAATTCTTTTTTATGATATGCTTTATTTGTTTGGATGAATTTATGACCAGTTCATCCTCAGAGCTAACAAACCATAAGTGAGGGTTTTTTTCATTTGGAGCAATTCCGTGGTCAGGTCTTGGGACTTTTTCTGATTTTTCAGCTATTTTTTTGACTATTGAAATTAATTCAATACTGATTGATTCTGGGTTCTCTGAAAACACAATTTTTCCGTCTTGGGAGGTAAGTCTAATTTTTAAGAATGCATCTGGCCACTCACTTGGGATGCTTACAACCATATCATTGGGTTTTGGTGGGTTGCTGATATCGAATTTTTTAAAGAACTTTAAATAAGTATTGATGGAATCAGTGACTAATTGTCGGAGCTGATTAGACATCAATGCACTCGTAGCTTCAAAAAAGGTAGCAGCTTGTTCTCTATCCATGTTTTTGATTTCTTCACTTATAATACTTACAGCACTCAGTGTCCATTCTGTATTAAGCATGTTTTGGACTTGATTCATGCGGCTTTCTTGCCTCTCAATAAACTCTTCAGTTGAAAGTGACTCATACTTTTCAGGCAAGTCTATAAACATCATGCTCTCATATACTCCCCAAAGCTGCTTAAGTCCAAGTGTGGCAGGTGTACATATACATAAGTTATCTGACATAAGCATTCTTGCCATCATCACGTTTGTTTGCCATTCTTCAGTTGGCTCAATCCCTTTAAACGGCTGTGCGCCATAGTCAACAGGTGGGTCTGGATTTGTTTCAATTCCTAGTCTTTTTCTTTGATCAGAGTCTTTCAGCACATAATCAAGGATACTTTTTCTGCACGCTCTATAATAATCTCTATTAATTTCATTTAACATTTCATCTAATATGTACTCAACTTTTTCTTTTGGAATCAAATTCCATTCAGCAGGCACCAAATCAAGGATATTGTGGATCCAGTATTGCCTGATCTGGGCAATTACTTCAGTGCTGATTTCGTTTTCTATGTAATGGTTATATCTTTTCCAGTTATAGTCTTTTTTCAAGGTTTCTGTGTCAACTCCACTTGCAATGATTGGCTCGCCTTCTGATGTGGGGATCTGAGGGATCATAGGGTTTGTGTTGGCTGCTAGGGTGATATGGGATTCGAAAGGAATAAATTGGATACTTCTTGAT
Organism: Blepharisma undulans; assembly: GCA_949751825.1. Taxonomy (NCBI): domain Eukaryota; phylum Ciliophora; class Heterotrichea; order Heterotrichida; family Blepharismidae; genus Blepharisma; species Blepharisma undulans. The sequence continues at coordinate 274 of CATKHM010001223.1, read as the reverse complement.
TCTGGGTCAATAATTAGCCGTTTGGCTTCTGGGTTGTAGTTTGATGCAATTCTCACTGAGGGAGGAAGGTATTGCTTATTAAAACTAACTGGTGCAGCAACAGTTCGGCTGAATACATCAAGAACTGGAGGAAAACGAGTGTTTGCTAGTGGCGGCTTCTTAAAAACTGTTGACATCATTTTTTCTGGGTCAGACGCCAGCGATGAGTAGTTAATTATTCTTGCATTTGGGTTTAAACCAGCTCCCAGCATATCAATAGAAATATTTCTGGTAT
>CATKHM010001222.1:0-10640 GCA_949751825.1 Blepharisma undulans | reverse complement strand
CTACCTCTTCACACTCTTCATACCACTCCTCGATTTCCCCAAGCCCACAATCAAAACCCCAGCTATTGTTTTCTATCTCTTTTTCAAATTCACAAACCTTCTGCTGCTTCCTTACAATTCCCTCCTCCAAACTCTGCATCTCCTTGCATCTCTCACTTTTCATCCCTTCTTTTCTCTTCTTTTTGTCATTTCTCTTCTTTTCCCTTTCTTCCCTTCTAAAATTAAGAGCAACGCTCTTTATGTTTTTCACCAAAAGTTCCACTCTATTTATATGCACGCTAATTCTGAATTCGTCAATGACTTCCTGATAAAATATGCACGCTCTTCTATAGTAAAGCTCAGAAAAAATTTGAAGAATAATGGAGGCGGCATCAGGATCGTTATTCACAATTGGGTAAAGGTCTTGAGTAATCATGACAATTATGGATTTATACTCTTTAAAAAGTAGCTTATTGGTGGAGAGGGCACTGTAGTTGCGGTTTGTGATGATGTTGAACTTTGTGAGTCAGGTTTTGGTAAACGAGAAATTTGGAGAAAGGATGTAGGAGAAAAAGAGGTGCAGCTGAGCGTGTGTTACATCTGAGTCAGGGCGTAAGAGCTCAGGCTTGGTAATGTTTAGGTTTCCTTGCTGGATTTCAACGATCTCTTCGTCACTTTCGTTTCGGAAGCCACTGAATAGATCTTTGGAGGTGCGCTGTGTTAGCATTTTATATTAGAAAGGGGGTTTGAAATATTTTTAAAAATATGTTTAAGTATTAGAAAGTTAGTTTATTAGAGATTAGGCACAAACAGTGCAAGAATAAGCCTTTTTAAAAGACAAAATCAGATATATATGGCTCTGGCTTATGATATTAAATAAAAATCACGAAAAAAACTGGCTCTACCAAAATCTTAATAATTTAGGAAGAATATAACCCATAAAAGCTGTGCCATAATGATCCTTTGGATGCATGAGGTTACATGAATTAATTATAGTTGGCTAATTATCAGCATACGAAACAAACCTAATAATTATTGCAGTTTCTTAAACTACAATGATCGTTATATCATCATCAAAGTATATATGAAAAAAATTAAAAGAATGAAATTTCTGATCAACTCTTGGCAAAAACGCAGCTTCAGATTCTCGTTGATGAATAACTTATTTGGTATAGCATCGTCTGTAGTTATTCTTTATGAATTTTCGTAAATTCCTTTGAAGTAAAACCCATCCTTGAAAACGCTTGTTGGAATAAATAGACTTCAAAATGGCATGAAATTGAATCAGGATTATTTTTCCATTTGAAATTCCAAATTCTTGCCAGGAATAATTAAATAAGACTCAAGAAGCCTGGCCAAGAGCCAGATTCAATTGAGACACCATTTTTATGATGACATGTTTTACACATTTTTTAATTTATTATCCTAAGTTTTTATATAAATACTGTTTTCTCTTTCTTCTGAAAATGTTTGGCATGTATCATAAAAATCATTATCCGCATTGTTCAAATCTATGTTCCTTGTATTTTTTGATTCAATTACCTGACTTGGCTTTGAATTTTCAGTTAAAATTCTTTTACATCATAAATACAATTCTTTCACATTATTTATAAATGGCCCAGTTGATTGTGCTACTATAAGAGAAATAGTAAAAGCCATAATACAATTGTCTAAAGTATCAATTCAAGCGGATTCCAAATCAAAAGAGTAAGGAACTAATAGTAAAAATATAATGAAAATTCCAAATTCAATAATCAAATTAGAAATTTGTATAATTTGATCATCAAAAGGTTTATATAAAAAGACAAATAGTGCAATCTATATTAAAAAATACACATAGTGCTGAAATTGCATTTATATTAAGTTGAGTTCGCGGATAACCGTCCAAAAAAAATTGAACAGAAATAAAAATTAATCGTCTCACAAAGAACAATGAATAATATTGTGTACTCATAAACCCTAAATTATTTTTGAATTCATAATACAGCGTACTTCAAGGAGCCAACCATTTCCTGTTATTTTTATTTAAAATTTTGCTCAAATTGCTGTGGCTAAAATATGCATGAAGAAACGGAGTAATAACTATAAGGATCTAAGTTATTCTTACAATAAAGATTCAGCAAATTACATAATTAGAAAAGTAAAGGGCATTTTCAAAAATATCTGAATTTTTCGTGCTTATAATTCCAATTATGGCAGCAAACCCTATTTCAAGATAGCATACAATCCAAAATCGCAAAAAAGTCCCATACTTGTATTCCTTGAGCATTTTATAAAAGATTTTCCCTATTCTTCTTTCAGAACATTTAGACATATAGAATACCAGAGGAATTGCAATTACTATTCCTAACAAAACTGTTACATCGTTTCCAATATTTGCAAGCAATAAATAACTGTCATACCCATAATCGCTTGCTCTGCCATAAGGAGGGCTGCTTTCGCTTTCATCAATAAACAATAAAAATAAGTTTGGAACAACATTAAAATCACTCATTGATTTGAAAAATGCAGAAGTCTTTTCAGACATAGGATAGTTTGCATATGGAATGTAAGCAAGAAGCTGAATAGTATTAAGCATCGTTCATAGGCTAGAAGGATTCAGGCTAAATGTGGATAAAACAGCACTTGCTCCTACAACTCCTTTGACTCCTGCAGAAACCTGTTTTTGAATTTTAATAATTTCCTCTGGAGTTGTATCATAAAGAGTTCCAGATAAACATTTTTCAATAAGAACACTATCTGAAATTGATTCAATGCGAGTAGGGCCAATAAAATAAACGGAAACAACTATGCCTTGTGATATTTTAATACCAAAATTGCATGATATCAAAAATTCTTTATTTGAAATATATTTAATTGATCATGATGGAATTGTTTCATTAAAAACTTGTATCAATATTTGATCATTTGTTAAATTTTGCTTCAAATCCTCACTGAAGCTTAAAATTAGGGTATTATCAGAGTTAACAGAGATAGTAGCATTAAATGTGCTTAAGCATGTTGAATTTTCTATTAGTTCTGGAGGACAGTAACAATCATCAGATCTCAGCTCTGCGTTTTTAACGCATAATGTACATTTATCTTCATTTTCACATTCAGCACAAAGAGGAGGGCAATCATAGCAGGTATCGTTGGCTTTGAATTGCCATTTTTTGCAGACTTCACAAGCTTCCAAGCTTGAATTTCAACCAAGACCAGAATTGCATTGGCAATTTGTTATGTTTGATGCATTAATTACACATTTTCGGCATGAGTCTGTAATATAATCAGAACAAGAATTGCATTTTTGATTATGGCAAAGATTGCAAGAATTGCCTGAATTTATGCAGCTTGAACACTTAATATTGCATTTGGAACAATTATTATATTTTGGACCAACCCAAAACTGGCTGATTAAACAATTAGGTATGCAAGTTCCATTAATTAAGCACGCTTTACAGTATTCCGTACATTGCGCCGATGGAAGCACAAGAGATGATATAATTTTTACTGAGTTATACCCTTTAATATCATAAATGAATCCTTTATAGCAGCTAGTATAGCCTAATGAATTTTTGGATGCTCCCAATGTAAAAGTAACGCCAGCTTTGGTATCTTGAAAATAGTCGAAGCCTACATCTATTTGATGATCTTTGACTCCGTTCAAATAGAATACCATTTTTGTATGTTTTGAATTTGTGTGCTCTGCAGTAAAAGCAATGTGATTTCATTCAAAAAAACTAAGTGTTTGAATGTATAGAAAAGAGCTTAATCCTGCAAATTTGAAATTTAATGATATCACAATAGTATTGGTAGACAATTGAATGGAAAATATTTGCTGGAAGAGGCTATCTTGTTTTGTTATAATAGTGCCGAATCCATTTTCTATATTAATTCATGTTGAAAAGGTAAAGGAATAACCAAAACTAAGAATTGGGCTGCTGTAATTAGAGTATAGAGGCAAATGCATGGTTGAGCTTATCCCATTGAAATAAAATCCTCTGTATGGAGCAGCCAATGGATCATATTCATCGTAATCTGGGTAAAAAGATTCACTGTTGCCAGTTAAAGCTGGGATCTTGCTTTGTTTATCATAAATAACTCCTTCTAGAGTATCAAAAGATAGATAGAAGATGAAAGTATCTTTTTCTATGCATCCTGATTCACTCTCTATATAGCCATCTGGGCAATTAGAAATGCATCACCCTAAATACATATAAAATCCAGGAGCGCATGCAATACAGTCTCCAGAAGTTGAGGAAATACAAGTTTTACAAGCAAAATCACATAAAGTGCACTCTTCATTGATTAAATCTCAGTAATATCCATCATAGCATACACACCCAGATGAAGCTAAATAAGCATGATCTCTGCACGTTATGCATGCTGATTCATAGTCATCACATACTAAGCAAATTACATCTTGGCATAAATTGCAACTTTTATCATCCCTTACACACCCCCATCCACATTGAGTTTGGCATGAATCGCAGTTCAAGCCATTTGGATAAAATGGTAAATTACAATTCGGAATGCATTCATGTGATAATTCAATTGGACAAAATGAGCACCCTGTGAATGTTCCTGAAACAATAATGTTTGTAATAGGCTCATTAACAGCATAAATTTTGATATCTCATAAAAAGCCTGTATAAAGATCTGTTATGAAATCAGAGCCAGCGCCAATATTGATGGAAAATGCAGAAGAAATATCTTGATACCATGAAGATTCTAAATCAGGAGATATTTCACTTGCGGAGCCAATATAAAATGAAATTTGTTGTTGTGGTGCCGGGCTTATAATGCTTTTTACAGCTATAAAGTTTCAGGAGCCTGGAGTAACTCTTAGAGTTGTAGATGTATAAGAAGCATAAGACTCTGCTACTCCATCTTCTATTTTCATATTAAAATTGAGATTTCCTGAAACTAATGAAAATGCAAAATAATTAATTGAGAAGCTATCTTGCTTATATATAATGTACCCAGAATTTGATTGTGGATTAATTCATGCTGAAATTGTAAATTCTGCTCCCAAAGTCAAAGAAGGTGGATTATCAATTGATTTCATAAATGAAGTTCCTCTAAAATAGTATCCTCTCAGTTCTGCTGCATAAGGATCTTCAGGAGTATAGAATGGGTAAAAACTATTATCATTTCCAGTTTGAAACGCAACGTTGCCGACAGAATCATAAACTATATCTTTTATCTGGTTAAGTCTCAGGCTGAAAATCAGATCATTTGATAATACGCATTGATTTATATTTACAGTATATCCTGAAGGGCAAAACTTTAAGCAAATATTTCCCAGCATATATAAGAAAGATCCACATTGAATACATTCAGTGAAAGAAGGTCCAGAGCACGATGAACAAATTGTATGGCAAAGGTCACAAGTCTCAGTATTTCCATTTCAATATGCATTTTGATTGCATTGGCACGAATTTCCTACAAACCCTGCATTTGTAATGCAGCTTATGCACTGGCCAGAAAATGAAGTGCATGAATAGCATTCTTTTTCTCTGCAGAGACGGCATGCCTGATTACTTATGCACCCATTGGAACACGATATCTTGCATGAAGCACAAGAAGAACCATCTGGATAATTTGCCAATGGGCATGAGCTTGAACAGAAATCTCCAATTGGGCAACTATTGCAAGGATTTATATTGCAAGTTATGGTGGTTCATGCAGAGTTCACATAAGTTTCATCATTATAAATTTTTAAGTTTCAAAGGAATCCTTTAAAGCCAGCTGATACTTGATCAAAACCTATTAACAGCACTCCAGAGATATTATCTCTTAGATAGGTTTCAGTATTTGAAGTTTTTGTGATAATAAGAGATGAATCTATATAACTATATGAACTATAACTACCATCGGCGTTAATTGACCCTGAAAATGACAAGTAATGCCAATCAGATAATATAACTTGGGAGCTGACAGCATTCAGTGATGACCCATCTTTTAGTAATAAATTTAGATTTTGGAAGCCGCTACTATCAATTGTTAAAATTAAGTATTGGGTAGCACCATTATATTTTTGAATTAAAACTCCCTGATCAATTACCTTAACCCAAAGCATAATTGAAAAATAAGGGCTAATTAATAAAGAGCTGCTCATGTAGCTTTGCCTGTTGAAATAGTATCCGCGATTTATAGCAGGAATAGGATCATTGGGATCAAATATTGGGTAAACATTTGTATTGCTGCTTCCAACACTGAATCCTGATAAAGTGTCAAGAACAATATAATCATCCAATTCCAAATCAATAACCAAATTATTCACAAAATCGCAATTATTTGTGCTAGTGTTTTGACTATAACCACTAGGGCATTGCGTATCACACGAAACACTTAAAAGGAAATATGAAGAATCGCAAGATGAGCATTTGTTGTAATGAGACGATGAACACACAGAGCATCCGGTAAAGCATGGCAAGCAAGAATATCCATCAGGGCCTAAATAATAATCTATATCACAATTGCAAGGTGAGCCATGGGCATGAAGAACACATGAAGTACATTTATTTGCATCAAATCCGGAGCATATGCTGCAAAGGGGATCATCGCAAATATTGCAAGACCCACTTCTTGTGCATCCCAAAGAGCAGGAAGAGTCGCAATTCTGGCAAGATGATAAATTTCAATATTTATTTATTGGGCACGCTGAGAGGCAAGTCACCAGCAAGTCAGAAATACAAATTTCGTTTAATTGTGCTGAAAAATCAAAGATCGCAACATTTCAGAGCTGGTATTTATAGATAAATCCTGTGAAATATGAAGATGAGCTGCCACCTATTTTTATGTTTTGACTACTTTGATCTCTATAAATAAGAATATTAAAACTTGACGTAGCTCCAGAAACGTTATTAAGATAAATTGTTAAAGTAGTAGTTATAACAAGATTATTGAATGAGCATGTAAATGATAAGTAATTTCACATTGTAAAAGCAGTATTTGATAGAATCTGCTGTGAAGCTGACTCTAATGGGCTTTCTAACGTTATTTTTATAGATCCAGTTGAATCTACAATCAGTCGTGAATTTGATATAATATCTCCCAAAGTGATAGGATAAATTCATAAACCCATAGAAAAACTATGCGAAAGATAAATGGCAGTATTTGATATCAAATATTGACTTCCATTAAAATAGAGACCTCTTTGCTTTGCAGGAATAGGATCCACTGTTTCAGGTGAATTAAAGAATTGATAAGAGGCTGAGCTTATTCCAGTAGTAAAAACAGAATACGTTCCTTGAAAATCTCCATTGAACACTGCATCAATAACAGGAGAAGATACTGTGACACATGGACTTGCAAATCCATATGGGCAGTTTCTTAAGCATACATTTGAAACTAAAATCTTATGAGGAACACATATTTTGCATATAAATAATGTACTAGAACAAATATCACATAAATTATCGCATATATCACAATTTCTTGTAGAGTCATTTCAAATCGAGTTGGTGTTGCATGCACATGTTCCTGAAGAAAGGCCTGCATTAGGAATGCAAGCAGTGCATGCTAAAGTAATTTCATTGCAAGTAGCACAAGTTGCCTGATAGCACATATTACAATAATCTGCTGTAGCACAATTTCCTTGTATTAAAATTAATCCTGAAATTTTTGGAAGTTCTATTATTGGATACATCCGAACACTCAAAATTCCTCCAGAAAATGCTCCAGAAATTAAATTTCCTCCAATATAAACATTTCCACTTGCAAGCCGAAATTCAATAAAAAAATCATAAGCAGCATTATATCCAACACGAGCTACTAAGTCTAAACTGTCATAAACTATATAATCTCCTATTTGTATAGTAAATACTCTTTGGTTTGTAGTTGAGAAATATATTTCAGCATATTGAAGAATTAGAACATATGTTCCATCAGTGCTGATTGGAATATCATATCCTCAAATTCCACTAGCTGCTCTTTCTGATTGATAAATGTAACCATTCACTGTCCGAGATATAGAAATTGCAGGTTTAAAATATACAGATGTAGTGCCAGGATAGACATAATAAGAATCAGGAGAATAGGCAAAACCAAAAGTGGAGGTATAAGCAGCTCCACCAGCATTTATTGCAAGAACGACGTTAGCAGGATCAAGGGAGTAGCACATGATTATACATGTGAGAATGATTGGCAATTTTTTTGCGTTGGCGTACATTTATTTTAACCTTAAAATTATTAAAATCATAAATGAAATTAGATTTAGATTGTTAAAAATCATTCCGTGGTTAAATTAATAAAAACCTTATATTTTATTTTGTATCAAGCAAATATTTTTATAGCTTTAATAATAGCAAAGATTTAGCAAATTTTGAAAAGGTAAATAATTATTATTTCTTGCATAAGCCTTTTTATTAATATTATACAAGCCTATTGTGAAAATCAGACTTTTTGCTTTTATCATAACTGCTTAACTATTTGCTTTATTATCTTGATTCATAAGTATAAAGATGGAACTGGAAATTTCTGGCTTTCTTGACATATAACTTTGATGATAAAATTCTTTGAATCTAAAAATATTGATGAATGTTTAAAGAAACTAGTTGCCTCAATTTATAGTTTTTTAAAGGTCGTAAAATAGGCTTTTAAAAAACTCAAACAAAGGAAAAAGAAAACTCGAAATTTAAAAATGACAAAAAGGAATATTTAGCTTCCTTTAGTAATTGTTTATAAGTTTCATTTTATATTCCAACTCTTAAGGCATCAATCTTTGTCAAACATGATTAATGGAATTTATTTCAATAATAGATATATCACTCAGCAATTTATAAGATAGCAAAATGCCTCAAAACTTTGAGATATTGGAGTTTAAAATTCTATCAAATTCTTTATGAATAGAAACTAAAACAGCTTCAACTTCCATTAAAATAGCATCATAAATAATGAGAAATTGAACTTTTTATTAACTTTTTAACAAAACATATAATTATATTTTTTATTCAGTGTTTGCACTTATATTGTTATTATTTTCAACTTCTCCTGGATTTATTTGTAAATGATCATCAAAATGCATGTTTATATTGTTCAAATAGATCTTTTTAGTCATTTTTGGTTTATTTGCTGGGTTTTGTTGTGAATGTTTAGCTAAGCTTTTCGTAGCAGCAAGGTACAATTCTTTAACAGAATTAATAAATGGGCCTGCAGCTTGAACTATCATGAGAAAAACAGTAAAATACACAATTGCATTGTCTATAATATCAATTCCAGTTTGTCTCAAGTTAAAAAAATATGGAGTTAGCAGCAGAAATATGATAACAATTCCAAATTCAGTAATTAAATTTGTGATTTGAATAATTTTGTCTTCGAAAGGTTTAAATATCAAAACAAAGAGGGCAATCTATATAAAAAGTACGCATATTGCTGAAATGGTGTTAATTGCGAGCTGACTTTGAGGAAAATTATTTAAAAATATCTGTGAAGCAATAAAAATCAGTCGTCTCGCAAAGAACAGAGAATAGTACTGCGTGCTCATAAATCCTGAATTATTTTTGAACTCATAATAAAGAGAGCTTCAAGGCGCTAATCATTTTCTATTCCTTTTGTTTATAATTTTATTTAAATTTTTGTAACTAAAATATACATGAAGAAAAGGAGTAACAGCTACCAAAATCTATGTTATCATTACAATAAAGGCTCAGCAAAGAAAATAATTAGTAAACTCGATTGAATTCTCAAAAACCTTAGACATTTTTGGACTCAAAATTCCTATCATCGCTGCAAAGCCAAATTCAAGATAGCATACAATCCAAAAACGCAAAAAAGTACCAAATTTATATTCATTAAATATTTTTTGGAATTTTTTCCCTATAAATCTCTGGGAGCATTTCGAAAAGTAATATACCAGAGGTGTCATAATTAAGATGCCACATAGAGCAGTGGCATCATTCCCAATATTTACAAGTATTAAATAGCTATCATATCCATAATCACTGGCTCTATCATAAGGAGGGCTACTTTCATTTCCATCAATAAAGAATAAAAACAAATTTGGAATAATACTAAAATTATTCATTGATTTGAAAAATACAGAAATTTTTTCTGTTATAGGGTAGCTCGCATAAGGAATATAGGCAAGAAGCTGAATAGTATTAAGCATTGTTCAAAGGCTAGAAGGGTTTAGGCTAAAGGTCGATAAAATTACTCCTGATCCGACCAAAATTTTTGCTCCTGCAGAAACTTGGTTTTGAATCTGAACAATTTCCTCTGGTATAATAGCAGGATTATAAAGAGTGCCAGATAAATTTTTCTCAAGAAGTACACTGTCTGAAATAGATTTAATAACTTCTTGGCTTATGAAATATAAATCAACTACTGTATTTTTGACAATTTTTCTGCCAAAATCGCATGATATTAAATATGCTTTTTGTGAAATATAGGTAATAGATCATGATGAAATTGTTTGGTTTTGAATTTTTACTTGTATTTGCTCATTTGCTAAGTTCAGTTTTAAGTCCTCAGTGAAGCTTAAAATAAGAGTATTGTTTAAATTGACAGAAAGTGTAGCATTGAATGTGCTCAAGCATATTGAGTTTTCTAATTGTTCTGGAGGACAAAAACAACTTCCTGACTTCAACTCAGCATTTTTAGCACATACTATACAATTATCTTCATTTTCACATTGATCACAAAGAGAAGAGCAATCATAGCAAATCTCATTGGACTTA
>CATKHM010001221.1:0-10640 GCA_949751825.1 Blepharisma undulans | reverse complement strand
AAATTTTTGAAAATGTCAACCCTTTTCAAAAATCAAATTTGAAAAGGGTAAATTCGGCGGGCAAAAGGAAAACAGTTTCATTTTGCAGTGACCTTGATAACTTTACAGCTATCGATAGGTTTGCATCAGCAGGGCACAGTCCTGAACAAAGTGTTGTAGATTCTATAGTTTTCACTGGAAGCCAAGACCCAGATATACTAGTGGACAGTTTGGAAGTAAATGACCACCGAATAGAAAAAAGAGACAAAGGAAGTATTGGAACTTTTACGACAGCTCAAAGCTCATTTGCTGAATCAAAAACCCAAGACAATTCCCATGAGAATTTTAAAAAGAAATTTGATGACTGTGCAATTTATATAGGAAATCTCCCTAAAGAAGAATCTAAAAGCATTCCAACTACGTGTGCAGGAACTTTATGCACTCAAACCAACCAGGAAAACAATGATGAAGTTCCTGAGTTCTTTTCAGAAAGGATAGATTTTGAATATGAAAATGAGGTGAAATCAAGTGTTTTGAATATCCCAGAGTTCTCAGAATATCCAACCATTGGATATTGCAGAAATTGTTCCAAGGAAACTGTGACTATTGTGGAATATGAGAGAATTAAAGGCAGAGGGTTTTTTGAAAAAATTGAATCGTTGATGTGCTTCTGTGTTCCTGCTTGGATGTATAAAAGTCATTACTTTGTGCATAAATGCCCAACTTGTGCAGAAGAAATAGCAAGAGTTATTGCATAAATTAATAAATAACCATCATTATTTTGAAATAATTTAAAAATTTTAAATATTTAGTGTTTTCATTAATCAAGGATTAACCAATCACGTTATATATGTTTATAAGTTCAACACTGTCTTATATATTAGAAATTATTACTCTGCTTGAAAAATATTTTATTTTATTAATCTGAATGTGCTATATACATTTATACATAAATTTTAAATATTTATTGATATTAAAGAATTTCATCATACAATGGAATTTGGAATCCATCCTTTGCCTTTAGATGATGTTGAAAATCAAGATAAAGTTAACTTAAGAGACTTAATTTTGCGCAGACTTTCAGCAGCAAAAGAGCAAAAACAAAGAACTACACAAAGCTTGTCACTAACTCCAGATAATAATCAATCATCTTCTACTTTTTCCCCTCAAGCTTTCCAAACTCAAACTCAATCTCAAGACATCGAAAAGCAACTTCTTTTAACGATGCTAGAAAAAACGCAAACTTTAGCAAACCAAAATCAAGTGACTTTTGCTCAGGAAAGGAAAACTCTTGAAAGCCAAATCGAATCTCTGCTGTCACAAGTTCACAGTTTGCAGCAAAGAAATATCGCCTTGGGAGAAGAAATGGAGAAATATAAAAAATATCCAGGAAACGATTTGTCTCATCTCCAGTTTTTAGAGGAATTGAAAAATTTAGAAAAAATCAGTGATGAAAGAGAAAAGAAATACTGTGAAGAAATAACAAGCCTAAAGCGTGAGCTGTCAGAAGCGAAACTATTAAGTACTTTAGAAAGGAGCAGCTCATATCTCAATACTGAAGAAAAGTCACAAACCGTTTTAAGTAAACGGCTCATTGAGCTCGAAAATAAGTTTGAGGAGGCAAAAAAAATCATTATCGATAAAGACAGAGAACTAAAAAAATTTCAAGATAATTTGGCATGGAATCCACAAGGAAGTATAGGAATTTCAATAAAGGGAAACTCTGAACTAAAAGCAGAGAATGAAAAGTTGGAAAGGAACATGAAAAGATTGATTAGCATGTCTTGCCAAAGGGAAGCTGTTTTGACTGAAGAAATAGAAAGGCTCCGAAACACGAGCTCACATTTAAATGAACTAACTCATGCAAGAGAAATAGAATTTCAAAATCAAATAGAAAATCTCACAACATCAATTACTAAGCTACAGAAAAACTTTGAAGAACAAGAAGAAATGCATCATAAAGAAAAAGTAAATTGGCTCGAGGAAAGAGACTCATTAGTTTCTCAGCTGAAACAACTAAATGAGAGATATATTCAAGCAGATCAAAATAGTTACAATAGGATCAGAAAAGAGCTTGACGGAGTCTATGAAACACTTGAAGAAAAAGACCGCATAATTGATCAGTTAAGAGAGTCAGGGCTATTTGTCATTGAAAATACACAATCAATTGAAAATTTAACTGAAATCAAAAATCAGCTAGCAGGAATTCATACTGAATTAGAAAAATTAAACCAAAACACTGTGACTGTAAATGAAGCTTACTCAAAGGAGCAATCTGAAAGAGATGAAGAAATTTATAAGTTGCATAATGACTTAACAGAGCTCAGGCATAAGATGTCTGTGTATGAAGGCAAAAAATATGAAAGTGAGATAAGCACGTTGAGGATTGATCTTCAAAAGGCATTAAGTGAAAAAGGTCACGCAAAAAAACTGATCCTTGCTTATGTCCGATCAGTCCAGCACTTAGAAAAGATTCTTTCAGAAAAGCAAAGCTTTTCTTTAGACGATCAAATTGCAACTTTACAATTGGAAAATTCCAGACTACAAGAAGAAAACCAAAGCTTGGTAGAAGCAAGACAAAAATTAGCAGAAACATATGAAGCTGAAATGAAGCAACTGCAGGATGTTATTGATAGACAATATCTCAAAATCCAAGATTTGCAAGCTAAAACTGAAGGAAGCTCAAAAGCAAGATTAAAAATGATAAGCGAGCAAACTCATGCTTGGGAACTCAGACAAAAAACACTTCATGAATTAAACAAGCAGCTTCATGCACATGTTGGACTAATTGAAGCAAAGTCCTTGACTGAGCTTCAAACCAAAGAAATCCAAGACTTGAAGAACAAGTTCGAAACCAATAAAAAAGGATTAGTTCAACTGAGAGAAAGATGGGATAAGCAACGAGAAGATATGAGGCTGGAAATTGTAAATCTCAAGCAAAAGATGGTTGCTCTTGAAAATAAAGATCAACACACTACTCAAGAGCTGAATAAGCATTATAGTTCGATTGTCAACAATTCAAAAGAAAATTTAAAGTTAGAAGAAATCAGGCTAAATGAAATGAAAAATCAAAATGAAATCTCCAAAAAAATGTATGAAGAGTTTGCTCGAAAACAGAAAAATTTTTATGAAAGCAATGACAACTTGATCAAGGTAATGAAAAAGGAATGCGAATTAGTAGGGAAAGAAATAGAAGAAATAAAAAACCTGCATAATGAGGAGCTTAAATTTATAAGAGAAATAGGGCCTTTTGCTGAAATGCAACAACTGAAGCAAGAAGTAAAGGACAAAGAAAGGAGTATGAAAGAGCTGGAAGATTACATTAGGATGTTAGAGGATAAGCATAGCAAAGAAGTCGAATCATTTTTAAAGATCGATGAAAGTGAAACTCGTAAGAGGAAATGACTATTATAACTTAATAAAATTTGTATTGTTTGAGGCACTCTATTGCATATTATGAAGAAATTTATGCATTTTTTAAATTATTGGATATTGCAGTCCAATTTTATTGTAATAATTTGAAATTAGACTATTTATTTTTATCTGTTAATAGCGAATAAAAACTAATTATGTCTTACGTTTATTTTTCGAGACCTGGAAGAGCATTTTCAAGCAAGTACAAAATTTTGGCAGAAAAAGAATCACTTCTCTCAGGCAACTCAAAATCCTGCACTCACAGCACTCCATCATTTATGATAAAAGAAGAAGAGCCAAAGCCGCTTCCCCCTACAGCTATAGAAAAACTGCTCAAAGAAGAGCTTGAAGAACTAAAAATGCAGGTAATTCAATATTGAGGAACTAAAAAATAAAGAAGCCATTCCAAAGGTAAAGATTTCTCCAACATCTTCTTTTAAATCCCCTGCAAGAAAGAGCGAGTTTTTAAAGGTAATATAAGAGCAGAGAATAATGCTGGCTCTGCACAAGAATATTATGACATAAATTACTCACAAGTAGAAAAAAGTGTAGCAGTCCCTTCATTTAAAAATGCAAATAAAAAAAATCTGATAGAAACAGAAAATGATTTATCTAGGTTTAACTATAGAGAGCCTGAATGGAATCCTAAAGGAGTCATTCCTTTTGCAAAGCAAACTCAGAGAAAGCCATTTGTCAATAGTGAAAGTCCAAGTGAGGAAAGATTTGTTTCTGCTAATTTAAGTCCAGAAATTTGTAGTAAATTTAAAAGAAATAAAGTGCCAAATTTATCCAAGTATAGTTCCAGAGACAATATATTGTATAAAACTCAAGACTGTGTGCCTGAATATTTTCCAAATAAAGAAATTATTATGCCTAAAATTGCAAGAAATGTGGATTTTGATAAAATGCTGAAAAGAAAAGAGCCGGTACACAAAGAAAGGCTTCCAAGCGCATATAATGTTAATTTTTCAATAGTAGAAAAAAACGTTCATACACTTGATATGAAAAAACTTATGCCAAGAGAAAAAAATTCAGAATCTCAGCTTCCAGCATTTTTGCAAGGATCTTTCAGCAGCCGACAACTTGAAAATATGTGTAATTCCAAAAAACAAATAAATTTATATGAGCTCTATTTAAAAAGACGCAAAAATCGCCAAACCAGCAACTTTAGCCCTACTGATTTTAGTCTTAATTATGAATCTTTTGCATAATTTAAATATTTTTTAATAATTATTATTTTGAAATTCTACAGCAAGCTTTCTTGGTTTTGGCTTTTATTTTGTTCAACTTTTGTAAGTCTCTTTTTAATGTCTTCTATTTCTTGCAAAATTTTAAAAATTGGGTTTTCATCTGCCTTTTGTGTCGTTAGCTCTTTATTATCTTCTCCTTCTTTTTCTTTCAACTCATTCAGTTCTGCTGTTAATTTTTGAATAGTGTTGTCATAAAATTCTTCAGATCTCGAATGCTTGGCTAGTAATTCTTTGTATTTTTTCTCAAGTTTTTTATATTTAATCCTTTGTTCAGTTATTCTTTTTTCCAAATTTACTAAATACTGTACATCTCTTGGTCTAAATAAAAATTACCCTCCTCGCTCAGGACTTGAGCTCTTTGAGCCAATAGATGGATAATTGCTGCCAGGCGTTCTGAATTCTGCCTTTGGCTCTGTATCTCTTACAACAGATAATAAATTATCTCTATCTACACTTGTCGATTTCTTTTCAAAACTTAAATCTGAAGCAACGATAGTGCTGATTTTATCTTGGATTCCAACACTTCTGTCACTTTCGTTTTCATGTTTGTATTGTAATGGGATATTCCCAGGATGATCATTTTCTTTACTCAAAGGATGCATAGGTAGCGGCTGAGGTGCAACTCTATTTTTTGGTGTTTCCAGCTCATCAATTGGATTTCTTTCAGTATGGTCATAATCCCTTGATGTGCTTTTTCTTGAAGTTTGCCTTTCTTTCAATTTTGTAGCATAGCTTTTGGATTTATTCATAGCTAAACGGTCTGAGGCTAGTTGAATTAGGTTAGAAAGTGCAAAAACTTCAGGGTTGTATTTTTTCTGCGGCTGAGCAGATCTAGCCCTTCCTGTATTTTTATTTGACATTATGTTAAAAACTTACATTAAACTTACTATATTTTGATCCTTTTCTTTTAAATATTTTAAACCCATAGATCCTAGGTATGTATTCAGGAGTAGCTTTTACTGGGTTTAAATCTGGATATGTGAGCAAAAATAAATGAGGGAAAGAGCAGCCGAAGTAAGCACCGTCAACATCTGCGTATTTGTTTTTTGGAAAATATACATCTTTACATTTTGGACAAAAAAATTTCACTCGAGTTGTTCTGAGAACTTCGGATAGGCCAACTGGCAAAACATGCTGGCGCTCGCACATTACTCGTGGGCAAGTGCCAAATCGGCCAGCAATAAATTTTTCTTTCATAATGGAAAACCCTCGTGGAGTCACTATAAATCGAGCATGAATAAGTCCGTATAAATCAGCAGATGTTTGATATAATTCTAAATACCCATCATTTTCTAAATCATCTTCTGTTGGGATTTCAGTGCTTAAGATAGTTTCAATAGCTTCATCATATTGTGCGAATTTCTCTTTGAGGCCATAGAGATTAAAATTATCTTGAATAAAATCTTCGTCGACTTCACAAAAAAATTCATGACCTTCCAGAGAGCAAAATCATTGAATCCATCCTTCTTCAGAGATATCCATATCTTCTTCATCTTGATCAGAGGATTCATGTTTGTATATCTCCATTCCTTTCATTTTATAATCTAAATACAATTCAGTTTTATTTATTAATAGAATTAATACAAATTAGCAAGTATTTTCACGATAAATTTGAAAACATAAGTTCATTTTCAAATATTTTTTTTTGAAATTAACTTTAAATATATCTACTGATCTTGATTATTTGATTACCAATAAAATTCCGCATTAATGAAGCATTTATATAAGCTATCCATTAAATACTTTGAAATTTAAGCTAAAATTTCATATCTGATCTATCCTATTAAATCCAATAAGAGCAATTATCATAGCTAAACCAAATAATCGCATTTATAACAACAAAGACCATCTAAAGACTTCTTTTTATTTCCAAGACTCATAAGGCATCTATATTAAATATCATGTCGAAAATATAAACTATAAAATGTCGAGCATGCCTGTGGTAATATTTGACAACGGGTCAGGATATTCAAAGCTGGGGTTTGCAGGCAACACTGATCCTAACTATATAATCCCTACAGCAATCTCAAGTCGTGAATCTCTAGGAGTTCCTGTCTCACGTTTACAAGGTGAAGACTTAGACTTTTTTATAGGTGAAGAAGCATATCTGAACCAAAAAACCCACAATCTCTCATTTCCTATAAAAGAAGGTCAAATCAATAACTGGGACGACATGGAGAGGTTTTGGGAGCGAACAATTTACTCTCTTATGAGCGTTGAGCCTCAAGAGCATGTCTTCATGCTTACTGAGCCTCCAATGAACCCACCTGAGAACAGAGAACAAATGGCAGAAATCATGTTCGAGACCTTTGATGTGAAAGGACTGTATATTGGTGTGCAAGCAGTTTTGGCATTATTTGGTTCCAACTTATATAAAGAAAAGCAAAATCTGACAGGAACAGTAATTGATTCTGGAGATGGAGTCACTCATATCATTCCTGTCGCTCATGGATATGTGATTTCTTCTTGTATCAAGCACATTCCAATCGCTGGAAAAGATATAACAAAATATATTGCCAAAGCTCTGAAAGACAGAAGAGAGCCGATTGCGACTGAAGATCTAATGGATGCTGCTAGGGTAATCAAGGAAAAGAACTGCTATGTATGCAAAGATATGGATAAAGAGCTGCTGAGATTTAACGATAAGGCAGAATGGAAGAATTATGAAGGGATAGGAAGAACTACAGGTGCTCAAATCAATGCAAAGGTGGGTCCTGAGATGTTCTTGGGGCCTGAAGTTTTCTTTTCACCTGGAAAATTCACAAGAGACTGGGATAAGCCATTAGATGAGTGTTTAGATTCTACAATCCAAGGGTGTCCTATTGATTTGAGACGCGACTTATACTCAAATGTCGTCCTATCTGGCGGAACAACACTATTCAAGAACTTCCATCATAGACTGCAGAGATCAATGCAGCAAAGAGTTAATGATAGATTAGCCAGGTACGCTGCAAGCTCAGGAAATACCCCAAAACCAATAGAATGCAAAATCAATGCATATAAAACTCAACGATTTGCAGTCTGGTATGGTGCCAGTATGTTTGCAGCATCCCCTGAATTTTCTCGAGTTGTCCACACCAGGGAAGAGTACCTGGAGCATGGTCCTAGCATCGCAAGAAGAAACGTCGTATTTGGCTCAGGCGTATAACCTTAAGTCTAATTCCATATTTTAATAATGCTGGCTTGTGTATTTAGGACATTCTCATCTAAAAGGTCACAACTAGGCTTATGGCACGCCAAAGATGTTAGAAATGGCTTCACTTATTCATTTTCACATGAAAAAACCAAGCGATTGGTCAAGCCAAATGTTTTCGACAAATCCTTATGGAGCAATATTCTCAAAAGACATCTAACAATCAACATTTCAAGTACCGCATGAAAGAAAATTAAGTTTATGGGAGGTTTAGACAATTATATTTTGAAAACTGATCCCAAGCTGCTTAGGTCACAGTTTGGAGAAACACTCAGGACTTATCTGCAGAAAAAGCTTGAAAATCCTGATTGGCAGGTTCCCTATATAAAAGGCAGCAGGCAATACAGAAAAACATTGCTTGACAAAGATAAATATCAAAGCGCCAATATGTGGTATCCTATTGAAACAAGATATGTCGATCATAGTGATGAGTATTTTGATAGGTATATCCCCAATCCGCCACCAAGGCCAGAAATTGACGATGAGAGAGAAGAAATTGTAGAAACTGAATCAAAAACCTTTGATATTTCACCTGCCAGGACAAAGAAAAAGAAAGGAGAAAGTCAGCTGGAAAAATTAATTAAAACTGAGATGGCTGAAAATTTGAAAGAAGAGGAAGATACTGGGCTTGAAGCAAAATCAAAGACCGCGAGAATTAGAAGAGTTAAATCAAAGGGGAACAAAGAAGTAGCGCCTGAAATCAGTAAAAATGAAAGGAAAGCAAAGGAGTATCAAGAGAAGAGGGAGAAAAAAGAAAAGAAGGCAAAAGAAAGAGAAAAAGAGCTAGAAAAGAAAGAAAGAGAGCAGGCGAAAAAAGCTAGAGGACAAGAAATCAAAGAAGGAAATGAATAAGTTAAGTAATGACTTAAATTTAGAGGTATACTAACAATATATTTCAAGGAATGCTGAATAAAAATATAGAGTAATAATATAATTTGAACTGAGTTTATTTGGATTTTATTTGCTAATTTAATTCAAGAAATCAGGTAACGTATTTATCTGAACTGAGATAAAGAAAACAATAATGCAATCAGCTATAACTCGCTAAAATGAAATATAAATTGATTGAGCGCAATAAAAAATAAATTAATAAATTTATCATCCATAATGTTGAAACTTTATATTAAATATTTAGATAAATTTAATGAAAATTTTTTATATTTTTAATTCTTTATCTTAGACATTATATTTAGTATTAAAATATGAATATCAAAAAGTCAGTAATATAAAATATTTATCAATAGTCAAACACTCACAAAATTTTGCATCTTGATTAGATATTTAGTCGTTCCGAAGCAAATCTAGGAACATTGATTTCTATTTTTAAAAAAATTATTATTCCAAATTTCAATTCTAGAATAGTTCTATTTGTACTTTTTGCAGCACTCTCCTAAAACTTAAAATTTAAATGGTTCTTTTATGCAGAAATTGCATGAACAATATAATTATATCTTAATCTGATTTAATACTCCTAAATAACCATTCATAAAAAGAAGAGCTTGTTGAATGATTAAGCCAGAGATTACAAAATGTGTGATTATTATAGCTTAATTAGTTACAACCGCCACTGTAGGGCTATTTACAGTATCTATGAACCTTTGGCTATCGAAGTTCACTTCTTGGAACTTTGGCCTGCGTTTGATTAATGCACTATCGCTTAAGTGTAATTTAGGTGCTAGCTGTGCTTTTTCTTTGAAAAGCATACATTTTTGTATAAAAATTTCTTTTTCTTCAGATGTGTTTGAAGTTTTTATGTCTACGGTTTGCTTCTCTGGAAGTGTTTTCTTTTTCTTAAGGTTTGAGCCACATATACCCATTATTTTATTAAGATATTTTAATTTACCGACAAATTTGCTCTTATTTCTATGATTTCTTATATACCGATATCAATGATTTCAGTTTACGTCATTAGTGTAAATATTATTTAACATTTTTATAATTAAATTTATTTTTTCAGAAATTAAAATTAACGAAAGAGGCATTCATAATATAGACTTTGCCAAAGTATGGCACTCTCTCACATTAAAAGCAAGACTAAGATTAAAATAATTGCTTTAATAATTTCCTTATAAAAATTGTAAGAGCTTTATTTAATTTATATAGATTGGGTGATTCATCTGGTTGAGTAATATAAAGAAAATAAAATTTTGATTTTTCAAGCTTTTAATATATATGCTTGCATTTATTTTCGTTTTATTCATCTGAATATCAAAATACTTTGCAAAATCTCACAGCTTTATAAAATCTGATTCTAATCTATAAAATACAAACTCTTACAATTTTAATTTTAACATTCCTAAGTGTGAATAATGAATAAATAAGATAGTAGCTAGAAGACATAAAGTAACTAATTTTAGATTAAAAATTAGCAAAATTTATAATATAATTCTGTAAAAATTAATTTATCTTTAAAAATCAAAAGAATATGTTATTTATAAAGATAATAATGGTTTATAGATTTATTTTATTAAACACAATTAGAAAAGCTACATCAATGCTTTATAAACTAGTTATTCTCTTTAAAATTAAATATATAAACTAAAAATTATCATTTAGATTACCCAATCAAAATACAGCAGAAGGATAAAATTTTGATATAATGGCGCGAATATTTATCTAACTTTATAAAACTCAAATGACATCAGGCAAAGGAAAAGGTGGTAAAGGAGGAAAAACAGGTGGAAAACATAAGAGAGCTCCAACTTCAAGGTCAATTAAAGCAGGTCTTCAGTTTCCTGTGGGGAGAATCCACAGGTTTCTCAAAACAAGAATGCTAGCATCCCAAAGAGTCGGTGCTACCTCAG
>CATKHM010001220.1:0-10648 GCA_949751825.1 Blepharisma undulans | reverse complement strand
CGCTAATTATTCTTGTGAATTAAAAATATGATATATAATGCTTAAACTAAGAAGCATTGCAATCTGCAAATACTATCTATCTGTTTAGCTTTATTTAAGAAAGCATGCAAATAAAGCATTTACTATCGAAATTAATCTCAAAAACTATTTGTTTTCTGATAAGAAAAACAAGTTTACCCAATTTAACCTCAACAAATCCTTTTTCCTTTAATCTCTAACAACAATTAACACCTATTACTATAAATATAATAATTAATAACTAATTATCAACGAAATCTTCCCAAAAGCATCTCATAGACTGGAGATGACTTGAGTGGATTTCTGAAATATTTAATGCATTTTCCAATTGTTTGATTTTGTTTGACAAATCTTTCATCTCATTGCGTTTCCTCTCTGCTTCTTTGTCATGTTGATTGGCTACACATTGAAGCAGCTGCTTCAGATCTGAACATGTGTAGGTAAGTGATTCTTTTTCTGCTTCAAGCTTATCGACCATAGTCTGAAGAAGGTTAATTTTTTTATTCAGAAGACAATTATCTGAAATACTTATTGTTGTGTTTTTAAGGGTTCCTGAAGGTTCTAATTTGAGTTCGGCTGGAGCTTTTGATGACCATGAGTTTATAGTTGTTGCCATTGTGAAAATATGGATTATAAAAAGTTAACTATCATAATGAAAAACAGTTTAAAGGGCAGGTGATTATTCTTTTGAGTATGAGGCATTTGGTCTATTAAGTCTATTAAATAAAGCTTATGAGAATAAGACTTGCATCTCTGTTAATAAAATAAACAATGTTTACTATAAATCAGTTATTTATTGAAAACATTTTGATTATTTTATTTCTTTAAATAAAGCATAAGAAACTACAAATGATTAATTTATTTTAAGTAAGCTTTTTTCCTTCGAAAAATGAAAGAGCAATTTAAATCGTTTTTAATTAAATTTCTTTGTTAGCAGATTTACTATTTTTATCAATATATGTGACCTCAGCATATATAAATGTGATTTTTGAATGATTCTGCATTGAAACTCAGAAGTGCATGGATATTTTTACCAATAAATTGCTTTTCTTTCTTTCTTTAAAACATATTTAATTGAAATCTCTAAGATATTAAATATGAATTAGTCCGTTTTAATACTTTTTCTTCTGCAACACTTAAATAAGCTGAGAAACTTGCTTAAGGGACTCTCCTTTTTTGCCTCAATATTCGCATTGACTTCTATAAGTTCATCTTTACTCTCTTTTGGTTTAAATTCCATCAAGATTTTGGGCTTTTTATATTCCATCCTCGATCATGGCTTCACTTGCTTCACTTTAAACTGAGTTATTTCTACTGGATCTTTATATTTTATATAATCATAGATTCTATCTCTATGCGGTATTGTCATATATATTCAATCTTCATCAATGTCTTTTAAATATCTTTCAAATATTTCTTCTCATTTTCCTTCAAAACAATTGCCAGTTGCTGTAAAAAATTTACCATCCCCAGTAGGATAGTCCTCATAAAAGGATCCTTCATATCTCGAGCCATCAATATAATAAATGGTCCCATTACCATATTTTCGCCCTTCTGATCAATTACCATCATAAACTCTTCCATCCTCATATTTACATATTCCTTTTCCATATGCACGCCCATTCCTGAATTCTCCCTTATAAAATGCTCCATTTGCAAAATAGAAAATGCCCATTAAATCATAAGAATTTCCTTTTCAATGGCCTTCATAAACGTTCCCATTTTCTCAAATTTGCTTTCCCCCTCCATTTCTTCAGCCATTTGATCAGTTGCCTTCATATTTTTCCTTTCCTGAAGCAGACTCTAAAATCCCAAATCCACTGAATTTCCCATTCATAAATCCCCCTTTATAATTTGAGCCATCTTTAAATATGTATGAGCCATATCCGTGTGGAACCCCATATTTTATTTCTCCTTCATACTTATCGCTGTACTCGAGTATATTTGTAAGTTTCATTCAATGAGATTTTTCAACTTCTTTGTGGCGTATAGAAATTTCTTTGTAGATTTCTTTTTTTCCTTGTTCTCAGTCGCATGTAAGAACTTCCATGTCTTTAAGGAAAGAATTCTTTTGGTTTTCTTCAAGGACTGCTTCTGGGTTTTTCAATGTCGTGTCATTCTCAGTTGTTGATATTTCTTGATGATCTTTCGCTACTTCTACGTCTTCTCCAGATAAATCTATGAACTCTGTATAATTTGATGCTTGAAAATTGTCTGACATATTATTATAATGGGGCTAACAAGATAGAGAATTTATATCTATTTCATAAATTCTTAAATATAATTATTATATTCATTGTTTGCGTTATTTTTTCTTTACGATATATAGATTTAAGAAAGTTATTTTTGAAGATTATGAGCATAAATTCAGATTTAAAGAAGTCTTTAATCAAATAGTTAAAATTTGCCATCTTAATGAATTACAAAGCTTAATTACCACTTTATAAGTCTTTAAAAAAGTTGAGTTACTATTTATAAGAAATTTTTTGTTTTATTAATTGGAAGATAACCAATAATATCTTGATACATTATTTGACAGATATTCTTCTAATATATATTGAAGAAGATATTGATAAAACTTTGGAAATTTGTTTTTGTATATTAAATAAAAAATTATGTTTCAGAAAAACATTTTTTATTATATGTTATAGAATGATACCAAAATATAGGATTAAGAATTCTTATGTTTATTTTAGTTATATCAAATATTTTATTTCATTGAATATCAAAAATTATTAATTTATAATGAAACTAATATTTTAAAGTATATTCCTAATTATTAAAATAAATTTTTTTAACTCAATATATTAAATAAAAAATGCTTATACAAAAATTTTATTTATCTATATATAAATTTCTTATTTGATTTTATTTCATGCCTAATTTATCCTGATATAATCAATATAATATTTAAAACCATACTTCTAAAATTAGATGTTAAAATTTGATTAGAAAATTACTTTTTTTGGATTAATTAATTCTATAATATAAATAGTATTCCTGAGTGCAAGCTTATTATTATAATTGATAAAATTTTTAAAATGAATATTTTCATATCTGCAAATTCTTTTTCCATAAGCGTTTCACATAATTAAATACAAATGCTATTTCTTTATAAAAGAACAAACTTTTATTAATTTTACAGAAGATTCATCAAATGTACTCTTTACGAATTCATTTAACTAAAAAATTTTAATATATGTTTAAATTTTTATTTATCAATCCATATTTCACATCTTAAAATATAATAAAACCAAAATATTAAATATGCAACAAAGACTTAACAAATTGATTAAAATTTTTTAATTAAAATAAATTTAAGATGCTTCTTCTCTGTATGATCCTTCAAGCTTTATGTTCTTCACAAAGAATTGACATTCTTTCAAGTGAAGCAACAAACCATTCAAAAACCGAGCTAATGATTTTATCTGTAAAAAATTATTTTCCAAGCTATTACGAAGTCGAGGCATCTCTCATCAATTCCACACAGTCTGTTATGGATCTGCTATCTGGCACTTATATTGCAATTGATATCACTGATAATTTAGTATTTCAATGAAAACTCGTGGAAGCTGCCAAAATTATTGGCTTTTTTCACATAATTGTTGAAAATTCCATTGACCAAGCAAAAGGATGGGAATATTATTCTTTGCTACCACTTCGTTCACATTATGAAGCTTTAAGCAGCTTTTTGAGCTATTTAAACTGATATCAGTATAACTTGATATACAGTGAATCAAAAGATGCAATTAATTTAAAAAATTGACTAATAGAAAGTCAAACAATAATACACGAATTTTGCTATCCAAGTGGAAATAATTTAAATGTGACTTATGATTTTATAGGAAAAGAGGTAAAGCCAACTGGATTGACAAATTTAGCCATATTAAGTGAAGCAGAAAGCTCAAAGCAGCTAGTAAAGTCAATAGTAGATAATAAAATGTATGTCAAAAATTCAGGAATTATTCTATGAAGTAAAGCGATATGAGAATCAAAACAAGACGGACTTATTATAATAGTGCAAGAAGGTTTAGAGTTTGTTAATAGCTTTGATGAATATGAAGTGACTTCTTTAATACATTTTATCAAAAGTGTAAATGCTTTGCAATCAAAGTATGGACTGGTTAACTCAATTAATTCACAGACTGAGAATCATCATCCAAAAAGAATATTTTCTATTGTAAACATTCAAAATGGAGAAAGGATCATTATCGGGAAAATTAATAATGGAGAAGTTAGTATATTTCAAAATCCTATATTTCCTGGCCAAACTTCCCAATATCCAGATTGCAGCAATACACAAATAAAAGTTTCAATTTCAGATGGTGCTACAAATGCAAATGGATATGTATTTCAAGGCAACCAAAGAGTAAAAGCAGGTGCTCTATTTGCAATTAAATATGCAAATAAAACAAATTTTGTAACCAATTTTAATTTGGCAATCCATGAATTAGATTGCAGTGCTGAGTTTTATGATCACAATTTTTCTTATAATTGCTTATCAAAAGCTAAAGATGATCTAGGTGTCTTTTTCTTGCCATCAATCAGCAATGGTGTGTGTTTTGGAACTATTTCTGATTTTAAAGAACTTGACATAAATATTCCGCTGATATCTGATTTCTGTGTTGATGCAGAACTAGGCAATGTGGAAATATATCCTAAATTTACAAGAGTCTTGAAGAGTTTTCAGTATCATTCCAGTACATTAGCCTATTTGATGAGCATTTTTGGATGAAAAAATGTTGTCATAATATATGAAAACTCGACCTTTGGAATATGAATGTATGAAACTTTTATGGGAGTTGCAAGCGCAGCAGGAATCCATGTCATAAATGATGAAGATAAAAGAATTGTAAAAGCAGGATATCAATTGTCAGATTTTAATGAATATAAAAGTTTGCTCCTCCATGCGATAAATACCAATGGAAAAATATTTGTGCTTTTTGTAAATATGGACTACAATTCTGCATTTTATATGCTTGCACATTTTTATGATTTGGGTATAAGAAGAGGTGATGCGATATTTTTGTTTTATGAGGTTGCATATTTTTTCTCAACTATTGCATTAGGCATGGATCAACCTACAATTGATAAGTGTGCTGAATTGGTTTATGGTTCTATTTCTTTATGACAAGCTGAATGGCATGGAGAATTTGGCCAAAAAATGTGAAAAGAATGAGTACTAGAAAGAAACAGCTCTTTTTATATGGCAAATCAATGCCATGCATTTGATGCTGGATGACTAGGTCTAAGTGCTATAAATCTTCTGATTCAGACTGGAGGAGATTACACTGATCCAGATACTATGATAAGCGCAATTCGCAGACAAAAGATTATTGGCTGCGCTGGAAAGCTTGTAATGTCATTTGATCAAAATGAGCCTGAAGAAATGATAGTAAATATCAATAATGTTCTTTATAATACAACTACAGATGAGTGGGTTGATTTTCCTGTAGGATATTATTACGCATCAAGTAATCCTCAATTTATATTCCATACTGATATTATTTGGCCGAATGGTCAAATAGAAATACCAAAAGATATGAGAGTTGATAAATATGACTGCCCATTTCATAGCAATTTAATAAAGGATTCTTCGTCTGGAGAAGGAATTTATATAGGAGTCATTTTATTTTGGGCAATTTTTTCTATAGCAATATCAGCTTATGAATATAGAAAATATTGGAATTCATCAACCCCTATACTTATCGAAAATTGTGAAATCAGCATAAAAGATATAGTCACACATTTTTGCATTTTTATTGAATTTTTTGAAATGCTAGCACTTGGCCCAGATTTAACTTGAATTTATTGAAGATTCAATTATATTTATAATTTATTTGGCTTTTTATCAAGAACAGACTCATACCATAATCATAGTTTTTGGCCTGGAGTTTCTGCATGAATTATTATTTGCTGAGTTTCTTTCATTTTAACCATCTTAATATATGGCAGAATTGATGAAAAAATAAGGCGATGCTTAAGCATTGATTTGAGAGCTATTTCAAATGAATTACTTCCTTTATTAAGCAATTTATGCTTTATCCCAGCAATTAATTCTATTTTTTCTGTATTTAAGTGTACCAAAAGTGCAAGCTCAGATTTATCTGATGTATTTTTATATGCTGACTGCAATTCAAAATGCTGAGAAGGAGATCACTTACTCTTGGCAATATTTTCAATACTTGCTTTATTAGTTTATATTCCAAGCTCCATATCTTCTAGGCCATATCTTGAATTCCTCGAACAAAACAAAAATATTTATTGCAACCAGCACTATTTAATAGCGCAAAGTATCTTTCAAATGTTAGCAATAGTATTATGCTTAACTCTTGGTGACTATAATAAATCTTTGCATGGCCTTATTTACGCTTTATTCTTGATCACTTATTTGATTTATACATATCTCTTCAAGCCTTACAATTATAATTTTACCAATTGATGGATGATGGTATCCATTTTTGGGGTAATTTGGGGAGTTGCTGTCTCAAGTGTTTATTGAATAATAAAAAGCCATGACAAAGTTTTTGCAATAGCGCTACTTTTAGGATGGGTAGTGATTTATCTGTCAGGACGCGTTTTTCAAGTGAAATATTGTCCAAATCTTCTATATTCAGTTCCTGAAAAAAATATCAATATGCTTTTTAAGTTTCAACTATCTTCAAAGATAAGTGCTGATGAAATTTTCCAATCCTCTGCAAGAAAATATTCCATTGTAAGCAGCAGTCGAAGAGAAGATGATCCACTATATTGTAGTAGCTAATTTACTTAATCTAAATTTTATAGATAACAATTTTCTTTAATTAAAAGAGTTAATTAACTTCATCGATAAAATGAATATCTTAAAAAATATATGAAAATAGCTGCAAATTAAATTTATATTACTTTTTACATTCCAAAATTTAGTAAAATGTTCTTTTGGATTTCCCTTAGGATTGCTTTTGGGAATTATGCTATAAAGGAAAACTATTGTTTTATTTTTCATCTATTTTTTTAGTTATTCTGGGATCTATTAAATCATTATTTTTTAATGCTTGAAATTATCTTATATTTTGAGTGCATTGGTTTAAAAACTTAATAATAACGATTAATGTAATAAGAATATCAAGCAATTTTTATTTTAAATAGTTTATTTTTAAATTCTTTGTTCAAAATGAATAAACAATAATTGACTTAATTAATTATATCCAATTAATCAATTGAAAATTATTATCCACTCTCATAATTAATAGATATTTTGAGCTCCAAAACCATCTATAATAAATTTGGAAAGATATTATGCATCTCTTATTTTTTGTATTCCTCTTTCTTCAATTTTCCAAAATTGCAAGTTTTCCCTTAGAAAACACCACAAGAAACGATATTTATTTTTCAGAATATAAAAATCTGGCCTTTCCAGAAGTAGAGTCAAAAGATTTTTATAAAAACATCACAAGTGAAATAAATATTCTATCCAAAAACTCTCCAAGAAAGCTTTGCTTATCAAATGAATATGATGACGGGTCAGGAAACTGTATAAGTTGTGATTCAAATTGTGATCAATGCACTCAAGCATCATGCACTCAATGTAAAGCAACTTTTTTACGCTATTCTCCTAATCCTGTATATTGTATCATTTGTGACACTTCTAATAATCTTTACATCATGAATACTGGAGATTGCTCTTCTTGCTCAGATACATCATGTGCTATTTGTCCTAATAATGCTTGTTCTGTCTGCAAGACAAATTTTTATTTCAAAACTCAATCAGATTCTTCAATTTTATGTGACACTTGTGACACAAACAATGGATTTTATATAAATTCAGACACTTGTCTATCATGCACAGACACGAAATGTGGAAATTGCCCAAATAATGTATGCTCTAAATGCAAAACTAGCTACCTTTTTAGCATAAATGATCCTTCTCTATGTGATTCTTGTGACTTGACGAATGGGTTTTATAATAATTCAAACCATTGTGCTGCATGCTCAGACACTCATTGTGGTGTTTGTGCCAACAATGTATGTACTTCCTGCAAAACGAATTATTATTTCAGTGTAAACGATCCTACAATATGTGCTGTTTGCAACACAAATGGCTTTTATGGGGATACTGATGGGTATTGCAAGGCTTGCACTGATACTAATTGTGAACAATGCAATGCTAAAAATCAATGCAGTGTGTGTAAAACAAAAACAAATTATCCTAATAGTAAAGGGGTTTGTGAAAATTGTCCAACGAATCAATATACAAAAAATGATGGAATTTCTTGTGGTGATTGCCCTTCTGGGACTTATGCAGATGCTGGGTCTGCAAGCTGCAGCCATTCCTGCACAATACCAAATTGTGACGTTTGTACAGGGACAAATCAATGCTCAAAATGCAATAACTTGAATTATTATTTTTCAGGTACAGCTTGCCAAGAATGCCCTGCAGGCAAATACTCAAAAGGTGACGGCTTGACGTGTTCTAGTTGTGAAGACCCTGGATGTCTAATATGTTCAGGAGCAGGTCTTTATTCTTGTACATCTTGCTCAGCTCCTTCTTATTATTTATCTGGTGGCCGCTGCACTCCTTGTCCAAGTGGAAAATATTCTACCTCAAGTACTGCTTCTTCATGTGTTGATTGTGGGCTTGGCTGCGCAAGCTGTAGCAGTTTGAGTGTTTGCAATACCTGCAATGATCCTACTTATATGTCGAAAAAGGGAGATGGGAGTTGTTCTTGCACTTATTTGAATTATTTTATGGACTCTACAAATATATGTAGGCGCTGCTATGATTTATGCTTAACTTGTAGTAATATAAACAGCTGCAATACTTGTGTGCAGCATTCGTCAATACCGAGTGGCTCAGCTTTATGTCAGTGTGAGGAAGGATATGCAAAAATAGGACAAAATTGTCAATCGTGTGGAAATTTGTGCGTAACTTGTGTAGAAACAAGCTTTTGTGCACTTTGTGTAAATCATGCTCAAACAGCCTCTTCAGGAGGATGCACTTGTATTGACGGCTTTTATAAATCTGGAAACCGATGCATTGCAACATGCAGCAAACTATGCTCAACATGTGATCCTGATCATGGAAGTGTATGCTTTAGTTGTGTCTGAAATGCAGACCTAATTGGGACAATATGCAGTTGTACTGCAAACTCAACCTATAATTCGACTACAAATTCATGCTTATGCGATAGCGGATATACAGAAGTAAACAATAAATGCGTGCTTTGCAAGAATTATTTTGAATTGAACGATGTTCTCGATGGGTACTATAACACTGATTTTTCAGCAATTATAATAGAATTCAGTGAATCTATTGATACTTCTGCAGATCCAAGCTGTTCCAATACAATTGATCCTATAAGTCTTTACAAATTAGGATTTATGCCTGTTTGCACATGAGAAGGAAATAATAAACTAAAAATCCAAATAGGAAAAGACTTCATGGTTAGGATTGAAAATTTGTATTTGCTTGGGACAAATATAGTAAAAGAGAACGGAAATTGTACTATCAATTATAATCAGCTATATATAGCATTAAGAATCACTGCAGATCCAACACCAAGAGCCATTATTTCAGGCCCATCGTCGTTTTCTTTAGCATGCACAGATAACAGTCTTCAGTATTCAGGCATAAAATCAACTGGAAGTTTAAACTATCAAATGGGATATTCATGGTCTGCAGTAATATCTCCCACAAATCAAGCCTTGCTTTCTTATATATCATCTCAAACTGGCTCAACACTCTTCATAAATAGAACTTATTTTTCAACTGACTACTCTTTGACAGTTACCTTAAAAGTCACCAATGCTTTTTCATATTCTGACGAAATTTCGCTTTCAACTACAATAAACTCTTCTCCGTCTCTCCAAGTACTAATAGATGCAGGAAATAATGATAATATGAAATCTTCAGAATTTAGACAATATAAAGCATCAGTTTTTTCTTATTGTGGAAATGATACAAATGGAGTATCTTGGTCATGAAGCTATGTCCCACAAATTGGAGCGCCATCTATTTCTTATTCGTCTATTTTATTGACATCTAAACAGCCTAATAAGCTTATTATTAATCCAAAAATGCTACCAGCAGGATACTCTTATAAGTTTACAGTGACAGCAAGTTTGACCAGTTCTGCAGGAATAATAAAATCAGGCTCTGCTTCTATATTAATATCTGTGGCATCTACACCTTTGGTAATTCAACTATCAAAAGGAAGTGGGACTGTAAATCCAGATAAGCCGTTTGAAATTAACGGTGATGGATCATATGACCCTGATGGTATATCAGGATCTTTAAGTTATGAATGATCATGCTTTTATCCTATAAATAATAGTGCTTGTAAAGATAAAGATGAAAATCGGCTTATTTCTGGGCAGTTTTTATCAAGCTTAACTATTCCTTCCGGAAAGTTTTCATCAGATGGCATCTATAATTTAACTCTTACAATTAAAAAAGACAGCCGTATTGCTTCTGCCACAATATCATTGCAGGCATTAGTTTTGCCAACAAATTATTCATCAAATACAAACATAGAAATTGCATTGAAAACACAAAAAGTTTCTCCAAAAGATCCTTTTGTTGTAGCTGCATCTATTGAAGCTGATTCTGGATCACTATTAAAATGGACATGTAGTGATTCAACAATATTAA
>CATKHM010001219.1:0-10652 GCA_949751825.1 Blepharisma undulans | reverse complement strand
CCCTAACACCCTAACACCCTAACACCCTAACACCCTAACACCCTAACACCCTAACACCCTAACACCCTAACACCCTAACACCCTAACACCCTAACACCCTAACACCCAAGCAAAATATATTAAAAAATGAAAAGAATGATAATTTTCTTCATTTAATATGTGCTTCAAAAATAAAATTTAATATATTTTATTATTACAAAGATCCTGATCTCATAAAATCTACAAATAAAAATGTATTTTAATGGCTTTTAAGTCAAATAGTTATACAAATTATGGTTAGTTATCTAGGAATATTTAGTTATATAGTCTTACTATTGATAGTCACATCACCAGTGCTTTGATATCAGTCATACTCAATTAGTAAAGATCTAAACTCCTTACTTGAAATTATTTTTTTGATTGTTAAATCACTAAAAGCAGCCATAAAATCTCTTACTTTTAATTCATGGAGCTTTCCTCCTTTGAAAAACAGCATCAGTATACATTTTGTTAGTATTGCTCTACCTCTCTTTAATTTTTTTAAATAATTGTCCAAACTAACTGATTTTTGTGGATAGGTGCACTTAGCGAATTCCACAATAGCATAGCTTATCAAGCACATATCGTTTATCATACATCCAATTTCTAAATGCCCAAGTTTATTGGAGGAGTTTCTGTCATAGTTTTTAAACAAAGAATAAGCTTTTGTGTCCCAATTATCCTCGCCAAGCCAAATTCCTAAGGTTATTAATTTGCCTGCATCATAACCTTTTGCCATTAATTTGAAATTGTTATAAAACTTGCTCATTGGCGCATTTATATTGTTAAGGAATCTTGTATCAAGATTCAGAGCATCATAAGCACTCTTAAAATGGTGCTTGCTTAATACGAAATTTAATGATGTTTTAGAAATCTCTTTTGTGTACTCATCAGTACTTAGCTTGCATATTTCTAGGATTTCTTCTGCATCTCCCACTGTTTTTTGCATTTCTTGCAGTCCTGATTCTATACCTGAACACCCACAGCCCATTTTAATTTTTACAAAAATATTTTTTGGTGCTTCTTTAATAGGGGCGAAGATTTAATCAGATTTCGTCTATAGTTGGCTAAATATTTCTCGGCTTTGCAATTAAGTATTAAACTTTATATTGAGCTCAAAATTTTTCTTAAAATTGGATATGAGTAAAAATTATGATTCATCTCTAAAAATTCCACTAAATAAATTGTCTTGAGCTCTGCTCTCTACTCTTAATGTCAAAATCGCAATTATTTACTCAAAAATTCTAATTGAATTTTTTTTTTTAAATTCTGACTTAAATTAGATTTTAAATAGAGAAATTACAATATCACACTCGGTTAAGATGGCAACTGATAAGTGTTTTTCAGAAAAATAAAATCCGTTGTGGTAATTTAAGATCTTCATGGCTTTTAGGCTTCAAAAATATATGAGCAGAGAGCAGAAGGAAAAAGGTATTTATACTGAAAGCATGATCTTTCAGTAGACTAAGAAATTTGCATCATTTTCCGAAAAATTTAGAATTGGAAAAGACAACTAATATTGAACTCCCATTTTCCGATGGAAAACTCATTGGAACAAACATTTCCACAAAATTATAATTACTCATATAAAGTAAGCTTTCTAATTATTTATAGTTTTTGACCTTTATTTTCAATTTCATCAAGTTTAGTAATAAAGATCTAAATAATGAAATTTTAATTATTTATGCAACAATATTTCAAATTCGTTTAATCAGAAAATCCTAAATCCTTGATTTGATAATACTTTTTGAATAGATTTTTAGTTGCATATAACTAAAAAATTATTTAGTCTTATGTTTTGCAGTGTCTCCTTTGAAATCAAAAGCAACAATTGATTTGCTTTTATTCAATTTTCTTGCAAAAATATGGAATTTTCGAAAACTCCACGATAAAAATAGCTATTTGAAACATATCATCTAGAAAGCTTTCAATTTATGAGAGATCAAGCGCTCTTGAGATGCTAAAATGGCAACTCGCTTGCTTACTCTTTAAAAACACTGAAAAATGAGAAAAGTTCTCGACACAATTATTCATAACCCTATTAAATTTTATAATATATTTATCAGATAAACTCATATATCAATATTGAATAAAGATATTTGAAATTTTTCAAATTACAATTAATATTCTCAATAATCCAATTTTTCATCAAAATTTCTTATATTAGTGATAATTAATATTTTCCTATAAAATATCTCTCACATTCAAATCATCTTGTGTCTGACTTATACTTATTCTTCTCAAAGCCAATCCCCTATTCCCTACTTTTTCAATCGGCATTTCATCAGTCGATGTATTAAATTCCCCTTCTTCTGCAAGTGAACAATCCCTCTTGCATAAGCAACAAGTCTATATAAAAACTACTCTATTCGCTTTAAATCATTCTTCAATGCATGTTCCATGAAATAAATGGTTACAATGCAGCTTTCTTACAATAGAAAATTGCTTAAACGCCTCAAAACATATAGCACAAGTAGAATCTACCCTTTTTTTATTTTTAATATCTTGGTATTTCATTGCTGGGTAATTTTTATTTACAAGGGTAGATGATAATCCAGGGGATTCCAAAGCAATTCTGACACGTTCTTTTCGTCATTTTTTTCAGATAATTATTGAGGTAGTTGATAGGAGGATAAAAACCCCGAGGACTGAAATTATGATATAAATTAAAATAAATTGGTTTGAGGAAGATGATTTTTCTGAATAATAAATTGTGTAGGTTATAGAGGAAGAGGGTTGGTCTTTTGAGTAAATGAATAATAAATATAGGAAATTTCCTTTGCCGCTTTTATTTATTTTCATTATTTGAGGATTGGGTGATTTGGTGAGGTACATTGATGAGCTGTTTTTAATTCAGGAAGGAAGATAGGTGGGACTATTTAAGACTTACGTGTTTCCATCATAATTCAATAGAAGTTCGCCGATTTCTTCATTATTTCATATTATTTTTAGGTCAAATTTGCCTGAATGTACTATATATTTTTTACCATTTTTCAAACTTATATTTTATTTCTCCTTGAGAAAACTGACTATTTCCTACACCAATAACAGTGTCATTATTTATCTCTATAGCTTGGAGAAAAATATATTGATAAGGTAACCCTGAATATCAACCTTCATAGTCAGCATATATCGCATTTATGGAAAAATTGGAATTTCCAAAGCTTGGAAAAGAATTGCCAAGAGCTAAAACTGGAAAAACATTTGGTGGTTTTGTGATTATTTGCAGTCAAATCCTAGCATATGTGTTTTTATTAGTTTTTGTGTTTATTTTGAAATAATTTCAATTTTTGTCTTGATTGATTATTTGAGGAGTTCCATAATCTATTATTGTTTGGCTGCGAACAAAATTAGCAGTAAGGAGTATAGCAATTGAGATAATATGCAAGATCATTGATATATTGGGTTTACAGTGGATTTTATTTATAAGAATGGCATAATGAGGAATATTTAACGCAATTATATGTATCAATTTTAGCACATAAATCATAGATTAAATTTTCTTAATTTGGCTATCAAATTATGAAGATTAAAATTTATTTCAATCACTTTATTTGATCAAAGGACTTAAAATCATTCAGAGACTTATAAGTCGGATTTATGGTCTTATGGGAAAAATGACTAAAATTTCAATTTTTAATATAAGGATTAAGCATTTAGCTTAATTTTTAGTCTCCTTCATATTATGTTAATTAAATAAGCATTAAGTTACTTAATATATCCAACATCTTTATCAATTTCATAAGGAGGATCTATTCATTTTTATTCTAATAATCATGATACACTTATTAATGCATTGATCTTGGAAAATCTGAATTAAATGCTTTAATCCAGTTGCCAATAATAAAAACAGCAAATTTCAGAATTTATTTGTATAAATAATTATCAAAAATGGTTCATATAATGCGTTTTCAAAATAAAAAATTAATAAAATGACTTCAAAATAAAAATCTTATACGCAGAAATATTAAATTTATTTGATTAAAATCCTATAATTAAAATCGAATTATGAATTATTGTCTTATATAATTCAATAAATTCTAATAATCTTTCAAAGAATGAAGCAGGCTGTATTAAATAAAATACAAATTAAATTTCTTTTATGGTTATGGATAAATTTTAGAATTTTCTCCCTTAATATTAGTTTAATAATAAGGATTAATTGGATTAATAAAAAACTTTCGAACATCCATCGTAAACTTTTCACATCCATTCAGTTCACGTTCTCCATACTTTCTAAACCAACAAAGGATCATTTCATCTGTCCATCCTTTTGGCCTCACAACTTGCCAAAAGCTTTCCAATCCGACTGTTCCTGATCCTCTGATATCAAGCAATGGATACGCATAAACACGCTTAAAAATGTCAAAATCGACTTTTCCATTTTCATCAGTGTAGTGCTCATGAATAATTTCAATAATATCAGCAACAATACGAGCTGTTCTTTCTCGAGTGCTTAATGGAAATTTATAAAGTCTCCATATAAATTCTTCTAAAAGAGAAATATTTACTTTTCCGGTGCCGTCATTAAATTTATTGTCAAATAGAGCTTGAACTCTTTCATTTCAGCCTTTGCCGCCTGCAAAGCTGTATAAAGTTACAAATTCTGATACCTTGGACATATCTATTCTTCCTTTGCTGTCATTAAATTTGTTTTTGTATTTATTTTGCAAATCTTCATCCCATTGTCTATCTAGTAGAGAGCTATACATGAGTTTCTTATTATAATAAAATTAAGCCCCATTTTTTAAAATTGTATGCATTGCCATTATTTTAAATGTTATAAATTAAGAGGGAAAAATTGATGTCGATAAAATTTATTTAATTATATTTGATTAAAATGCCAATTGAGCACAAAGAATTTAATAAATCATAAATTTTTAGTTAAAATTAAATATTGACAAGTTTATTAATTTTAATAAAATTCAATACCTTTCATAATATGATTAAAATTTAAATATTATTGCTCAGCTGAATTTGATCAAAGAGAATAATATCAGCATATTTTCTAACTATTTATATTTTTAAAAGAAAGCTTTTCTGGCAAATTAATTATCCTTTATGCTTAATACAAAATTATAAGAAATTCCATAGTTTAAAAATTAATTTCTTTATTATATTTTCATTATTCTTTAAAGTATTATTTATTATCTATTCGTAATAATAATACCACTTAAATTTTTAAAGGACTTTTTCAACCCAGAATAATTACATATTTATAATTGCTAAAAGGGCTGACAGAATTTGCTACAGAGACGGTTTTTCAACACAGTGTGATATTTAAAAGCTTTAAAGTGTTCAAAGTGCTGATTATTAACAGCACTTGGCGAGGGTTATTCTTCATCATTCTTCAGGTAAAATTTGAGAAGTTTTTTTTTGAGCCATTACTGTATAGAAAACTGAATATAATTCTATAAGAATAATTCAGCTTTCTTTTATTATCTTTTTCTTAAACTATTTAGCCTAAATAATATTGCTAAATTTCAATTAAATTTGATGGCAAATCTTGAAAGGAACAAATTTTTAATCAAATGGCTTGAGTGTCAAATTAATCATATAAATATGTTAGATGAGATAGATCTGTCCAAAAAAAGCAATTATACAGCAAGATCACAAGGATTGAACTATACTTCTCCTTGGGAAGCTGTTAAATCAACAATTATCGATTTTCTGGAAACCTTTTTTCAGCCAAAATTTGATTTGAAAACAAAAATTTTCTCTCAGTTTGTGATTGAAATTGCCACAAATTCTGTAAATTGTTTGCAAATTATATCCCTGTTGTGGTACTATGATATGAATATTTCAGGCTGAAAAAATTATGTGGATTTTTGAAGATTTATAGGATGTTTTCGCTTTGATTCTTTATTGGCAGAATTAAAGCTTATGAAATTCGCTTTTTATATCAGTGCAGCTACTCTATGAGGCTGCATTTTTTTACTACTAGCAATGGGCGCAATAAAAGCAAGAGGCTGAAAAATTACAAAATTTATTGTTTTTTTGCCTAGTGAAATTCTTGGGTTTATGACCTCAATAGGCTTTGTACCATTTATGATGATATTTTTAATAGTAACTAAATACTCTATTAAAAATGACATAACTGTTATAGAGTATAAGCCACTTACAGCTGATGATTTGGACTTAGGGCTATTAGGACCAATTCTAGGGATTATTTCCGCGTCTGCTCTGCTATTTTTCACTCTAATTTATGAGCTTTTTACAGCTGATATTCGGCACTCATTAGCTAATAAAAATATAAAAGCTCGTTCTGACTCAAATTTAGACGTTACAATTACCTGTTTCAAATCCTTGATAGTAATTTTATATATTTTTGTAGGCCACTTCAACGTCTCTTGATACCTTGTATTTTTTACGATTTCCTCAGCAATATTATCCTATTTAACTTTCAAATTTAATTCTTATTACAACCCTATCGTAAACTCAATAAAAGTTTCAAAGCTTTTTATTATGTCTGTAGTTGCTTTAAGCTTCTTATTTGGCTTGGCTACTGATAATGCCCTTGTTACCTTAGTTTTGTCTATATGTGCAATTCCTTTGATTTTTGGGATTTTTATGATGAAAATATGAAAAATCACTATAAATGAAGAAAATTTTTCGGAATTTGCAAATGATCAGCATGAATTTGAACTGAAATTGAGAAAATTTTTGATGGATCAGTCGCTGGTGAATACTAAAATTACGATTGATGCTTTTATAAATGTCAAGAAATATCCTAGATTTAAAGTAAACAAGCTTTTTATTGCGTGGGAGGCGAATTATTGTGCGTTTACTATAAAAGATTACTGCTTAACAAGGATAAAGTTGGCAGAAATGGGAAATGTGTCAGGGAGTATTGAAGGAGAAATCCAAGAATGAAGAATTAAAAAATATCTTGATGACAACAAAGACAAAACCCCAGTTTTAAGGTTTTTGCTATACTTAATAGATCTTGAAGTTTCCCGTCATCATGACGAACATTTATGCTCCCTACTCATTGACCTCTGGGGAGAAATTACATCAATTAAGCCAAGACTTCAAAGACTCGAACTTCTAATTAATGATTCCTCTGGCTTGATTTTGAAGGTAAAAAATCTCTATAACTCTATGATGGATATAAAAAGTGAAAAAATTTTTGAAATGTATGGAAGCTTGCTGCAAACAATTTTACGAGAATATGAAAAAGGAGCGACTATTTTGAGCAAAAAGAGGAGATATAAACAAGCTGATATTTTTATGAAAAATGAAGGCAGGCTTAATCAATATGAGGAGCAAAATGGAAATATTTTGATTTCTGCTAATAAAGATAATTTCGGTTCGATAGTATTTATCAACGACATCGGCTCAGAAATTTTCAAAGGCAGAATTTTCGATATTATGGGAAACAAAATTTCCTGCTATATCCCTCCGCCTTATTCCAAAAATCATTTACAATACGAAAAACAATTCATTGAAAACTGTACAAGTCCCCAAGTAGAAAAGCCAAATTCTCTAATTATTTTAAATCAACAAGGTTTCTTGCAGGAATGTCAAATTCTTTTAAGGCTAACTGCGTTGAACAACTATCTTTATTTTATGATGTCGTTTAGAACAGTCAAAACATCTAGGCAGATTGCTTTGACATCTGAAGATGGACTTATTTATAGTTATAGTGAAGGGTTTTGTGAATTAATTACAGAACCTACAAAATCTATAAGAAATCAATATTTATCGGCATTTTTGCCTGAAATTATTCTTTCAAAAGTTCCACTATTTGAGCCTATACTTCTTTCTATAAGAGGAAAAAACATAGCATTTGTTCATGGATTAAGAACATTTAAGTCAACTGATATGCATTTTGTGTTACTTATTACGAATCCTAAAGAAATCGATAATTGGATGGAAAATAATGATGCATTACAACAGGAATATTTTGAAAAAGGAGATTCACTCACTGATTTAGAACACTTTGAGTCAATGCATTCAGAAAAATCCTTTTCCGAGAAAGAAAAAGTGAGATTTAATATAAAAAATTTAATAAAATCTCACGATGCTTCAACAGAAATGTCAATGTCAACTGGAAAGTTTAAATCGTCATCATATGATAGTCATAAAGAACGATGGATGAGTGAAGATAAATCAATGACTATGTCTTCATCACATTATACGCATGACAGCTCTTCGACGGAGAAAAAAGCTCATGGAAAAAATATTGTAAAAAAGTCTGAAAGTATTTTAAAGAGATTTAAGCTGGTTTTGCTTTTTTCGGTAAATGATATGTAGGTTCTGGTTGTTATTGCTACAAATGTGGCCATTGCAATTTATATATCTAATGCTGTTAATCATTCAAGATCTATAGACACTTTTAGTGATCTTGGAAATATTCTTTTTAATCTAGTTCACATAGCAGAAAATGCTTGAAAAATAGATTTTTGCCTTTCTTCTCCGTCGCAGCGGCCATATATGAGCAGAGTTCTTGCACCCATAAAAGCCTCATTATCAGAACTAGATGCCTCTCACAATGGAATTTTATCCAATTTATCCGCATGAAGTTATTGTGACAGCTCCAGAGTTGTGGTAGAAAATCTTATTTCTATATGAAATTTCGATAATTCCCCCAAAGTAGTAAAAACGAATTTATATGATGCTCTTCAAGAATATATTTCAAAAGTAACAAATATTTAGACAAAAACTTTGATAGGCAATGCTGAAAATCTGATGTATTCTCCGAAAGAATTGGATTTTGTTATTATTAATGGAATCGGAAATCTCTACACTGCTACAAATAATACTATAAATGGCCTGGTTCAGTGTGAAATTGATATGATTTATACAATTAGCGAAATGATAACTTTACTATTTATTGTCAGTGCAATTATATTGGGAGTTTGCTTTTCGGTTTTGGCGATGTTTATTTTTATTATAAGTCGTAAATATAATGCATTATGACAATTTATTAAGCATTTGACACATCTATCATATTATGATCTCAAAAGAGCTTGTTTGGATAGATTATCTACTGTTCATGGGATTGATTATACGACTGAAGAGCAAGATACTTCTAATCGAAACAAAAATACATTGATTATATTAAAATTCAATATAAGCAAAAGATATTTAATGAGACTTGGAGTTTTTACTTCATTCACAATTATCTATTTTTTTATAGTCAATTTTGGATTATATCCAAATTGTGAAGACTATTTAATTACAAGACCTAATTTATTGAGAAATTATCTGCATAGAAGAGCTTTGATACCTTTGATAGACTTTTGGACATGTGAAGCGATTTTATCAAATGCTGGTACGTCAGCTATTGGAAAGACAGGAAATATTACTTTTTTTAAAGATCCTCACGAAGAAGCAAGAATTGGAATCCGTGCTTTTAACGATGCAAATCGACATTTAATAGACAATATAAGCTTCATGTCAGAAAAATTATTAGAAAGACTTTTTGAAGCTGGAAATATAACAATAAGCCAAAATTTAGAATATGGCTCATATTGATATACGAATACTCTGCTTCATGACTCAGAAATATATATAGATGACTATGATACATGAGCATTTTATAAGTTAACAG
This sequence comes from Blepharisma undulans, assembly GCA_949751825.1. Lineage (NCBI taxonomy): Eukaryota > Ciliophora > Heterotrichea > Heterotrichida > Blepharismidae > Blepharisma > Blepharisma undulans. The sequence goes on along the minus strand of CATKHM010001219.1, from coordinate 1,078 downwards.
CATTTGGAAGTGGTGTTCAAATCTTGGAACAAGCAATGACAACTAATTTTGATTTAATCGATGGAAGTTCACAAGATTTAATTGTAGGGCAATTGAATTATATTATATATGCAATTGTTGCATATTCATTGATTTCAGTATTTTTATTTTTTTTATATTATTTGCCGTATATAAATTCTGAGGTCAAAAATTTGTTGAAAATTCAGGATATTATGTATTTGATACCTGGAAGTGTGAAAAATTCAAAGGCGTAATATACATAATAATATAATTTTTGCATATTATATTAAATAGATGAATCAGGAGAAAATGATGACAATAATTTGATTTCTTTTTCTATTAAACTTTTCAGTCAATATACCATTTTCTTAATAATCTTATTAAAATATGGATAAGAGTTACTTCTCCAAGCGAGGTTTTCTTCATGATGTTTGAAATTAACTTTTATCAAAAGATTTTTGACTAATTTTGTGCTTAAACTAGAAAATTAACTCCTTTTATAAGTAAATATCCTTTGAGTTAAAATTCAAAATGCAAAATGACTGATCAATCTTATATTTAAAAATAATTCTTATTTCATTAAAAAACAATATTTTCTTAATTTCCAGTATATATTTTGACCGCATCCTTAGGCTTTTTTATGGAAATTTTCTCCTACCTCTTTCCCACTCCATTACACCTCTTCCAATCATCAATAAAATCCGATCTCCTTTATAGTCTTATCTTATCAATAATCAAAATAAAATGGTTAATTTTATATCTGATTTCAATGTGCAAGACATATCAGGAAATAAAGTCAGAAAACTCCACACACGTTCTTTAAGATCCCAACTCAAAGACGCAATTTTTGATTCTTTTAATGCTTATTTCAAGCCAAAATATCGCTACAAAATGAAATATTCTATTCAAATGACTTTTGAGATTTCAATGAATTCAATTTATTGCTTACAATTATTAACCCTTGTTTTACACCCTGGGGTGACCATATCTGAATGGGATCGGTATTCATTGATTTGGTATATTATAAGCTATTTTAGATTTGACAATATTTGTGCAGATTTGAAAGGGTTGCATCACT